>OVBI01002099.1:225-24214 GCA_900406495.1 Sisymbrium altissimum | reverse complement strand
CATTCAGCCCATGAACATCCATCCCTTGCAGCCAGCTCGGTATTCATAGTACACGAGTCATTTTCGCGTAAAAAACTTTCGAAAAACTTATTCTTAACAGTTCTTCGGAAATCCTTTTACAAAAAACTTTTGAAAAACTGAATATGAACAGTTTTTCGGCAAAAATTGTTACAAAAAGTTCGGACATGAACAGTGTTTCGGAAAATATTGTTACAAAAAGTTCGGACATGAACAGTGTTTTGGAAAAAAAATTTCTGCGAAAAAAACTTAACTTAAACAGTTTTTTCGGAAAAAACTTCTATGAGAAACTTAACTTAAGCAGTTTCTCGGAAGAATCGCTAGAGAAAAATTTAAACTAGACAGTTTTTTCGGAAACACTTCTACGAAAAACTTAACTTAAACAGTTTTTCGGAAGATTCTTTTCGGAAAAACTTAGCTCGAACAATTTTCCGAAAAGCCAAACTCAAATCCTTATACACGTTGCACTCTTTTCCTTTGCTACGTTTTTTTCCCAAAGGGTTTTTCTTAGTAAAAGGTTTTTAATGAGGCAACACCCCAAGCATATCCTCCAAACCGATCCTCACTTCGCATACAAGACACCTAAAGCTCCGACATTCCTCAAAGCACATAGACAGCATCCTGCTTTCCTTCAGCACAGTTTGGTCTCCCCTTCCATCCTGCAAAACAGCTCAACAAATGTTTTAATCCAATCTCAGCTCGGAAACACTCTCTCTGTCGCCAAGAAAGATCGTTGCAGAATCAAAGTTCCCGAGATGTGGAGATCAGAACATTTTAGCTCCTTCATCCCGTACTATACTTCTTGATCGCTTCGTCAAGATGATGCTCGATATTGACGTGCTGGGGGGCTAAATGTTAGGGTCAAAATCCACACTTCCGGAATTAACGATTAAAATATTCAAATATCGAAAAAGAATTTCCGTATTTAGATATGAGTTCGGAGAAAGTTCATTTCGAACCACTATGTCGATAACTCTGTCTTTCAAGAGTTTTTTCGACGAATCGATGAACTCGCAAATCGTTGAACAAGGGATGATTGGCTAGACGAAATAAGAAAGCTAGCTCGATATCAAGACCTCCTAGTGATACCAAGCTGACTGACATCTCTCTATCATGTTCAGCTGGTCATTTCGTTCTTTGAACGATTCCTCCGATAAACCGATGAACGTTACGATTCTTGGAATAAAAGGCAATCAACCATGCTTTCAGGACAGCCAGATCGATGTTTTGGCAGTAAATCCTACCGAGCTGACTGACACACACGACCTGAACGCACGTTTTTCCCAGCACTTGCCACTGAACATCGATCTGGACAGCACAGAGCAGTCAGCTCGGTACAAATCTACCGAGCTGGCTGTCATGATGCATCCAGCTCGGTACCACCTGCCCAATTTGGTACCGAGCTGGACAGCATGATGCATCCAGCTCGGTAGAATCCTTCCCCACTTGGAAACCGAGCTGGATGACACTTTCCGAGTGTTCCGAGCTGAAGAGGATATATGCTCAATAATCGAGGTGTATCTTCGAAAAAATAAGTATTTTCAATATGTTCTTAACTCAATTATGAAGCTCATGGAAGAATAATCAGATCAAAAGGAGTTCATACGAGAAAGTTATGGGGTCCACAACTTGGGCATTGCTGTCCAGCTCGGTATGGAAGCTTGGAGCAGCAAAATGCATTTTTCCTTCACCATTCCTACCGAGCTGGACGGTATATGCTAGCCAGATCGGTAAAAACTACCCTCCTGGCTACCGAGCTGACCGACACACTTCATCATATCAAGCTGGACGCATCCCACGACTTATCGGAAGATCTCCACTTATCCTGTATACCGAGCTGGACGACATCATGTATCTAGGAGCAAGTCATTCCAGCATTCCCCGCACCCAGGCTACCGAGCTGGACGGTCAGCATGCTGAATGCAGTCCAGCTCGGTAGGAAACACTGACCCAGCTGGCTGACGCTTTTCGTTTCATCTCGTTTCGCGTCTTTCTTCGTCTTTATGGCCTTTTCGTCAAACATACCAATGTTTTCGCAAGTTTCTCGAAACATCGCGATGTTTCGTCTATTGAAATAACCGAAGAAAACCATTAGACGAGGAATGGACTTGGGCCGAGCTGGAAGGATGGACCGACAAAGGCTGAAACCGACTTATTGAAGCTTCTAGAAGCTTCCTCGAAGATTTATGGAAAAATCATCGGAAAAAGGAAAAAATCTATGTCCCACATCGAAACTTAGGGACTTTAGGGCTTAGGATGTCTTAGTATAAACAGGGGTCGATCCCTACCTCTTGTAACACATTCTAAGCCGTTTTACGCATTCAATACATTATAGGAATAAAAATTCGTTCTCTTTTTGACTTAGTTTCCTTTTTCGATATTTCTTTCTATTTTCTGCTTTCTCTCACAAGATTCTCGGATCCTCACATTAACGTTACGAAAATACATTGAGGTGAATTCCGGTTCCCACAGTTAAAAATAAAGCATTTGGGACTGCTATCTTAAGAAGGAGAAGATGTAGACCGTGTTTCTCATTCAATTGGGAACACCATTGATCAACCATCCCTTAGACCAATAACGGGAATCTAGAACTGGAATGGGTCACATTTGGATCCAAAAGGAAACTCTATATCCCCAAATGCTTAAAAGGAACTTTTAATGAGTATTGAGGCCAATGACACTTGAAACAAGCATTTGGGGACTCATGGTTGAAGAAGGAAAAGATCTTGCCATTCTTCTCAGTCAATTTGGGACGCCACTGATCAACCATCCCATAGACCAAAAACGGAAATCTAGAACTCGAATCTGTCCCATTTGGATCCAAAACGGAATTTCATGTCCTCATATGAATAAAAGGGACTTTTAATGAGTATGGAGGCCAATGACAATAAATACCACTTGAAACAAGCATTTGGGGGCTCCTGACTGAAGAAGGAGAAGATGTAGACTTTGTTTCCCATTCAATAGGGGACACCATTGTCAGCCATCCCAAAGACTTTCAATTAATATGGAGGCCAATGACAATGAATACCACTTGAAACAAGCATTTGGGGACTCCTGATTGAAGAAGGAGAAGATCTTGACCCTGTTTCTCAGTCAATTTGGGACACCATTGATCAACCATCCCAAGGACCAATAACGAGAATCTAGAAATGGAATGAGTCCCATTTGGATCCAAAAGGGAACTTCATGTCCCCAAATGCGTAAAATGGACTTTTAATGAGTATGGAGCCCAAAGACAATGAATATCAGTTATAAATAAAGTATTTGGGACTCCTATATTAAAAAGGAGATGATGTAGATCGTGTTTCTCATTCAATTGGGGACACCATCGATCAACCATCCCATAGATAAAAAATGGAAATCTATAACTAGAATGAGTCCCATTTGGATCCAAAAGGGAACTCCATATCCCTAAATGCAGAAAATGGACTTTTAATGAGTATGAAGGCCAATGACCATGAATATCAGTTCAAAATCAAGCATTTGGGAATCCTATATTAAGAAGGAGAACATGTAGACTGTGTTTCTCATTCAATTGGGGACAACGTTGATCAACCATCCCATAGACCAAAAACGGAAATCTAGAACTGGATCGAGTCCAATTTGAATCCAAAATGGAACTTCATGTCTCCAAATGAATAAAAGGGACTTTTAGTGAGTATGTAGGCCAATGACAATGAATATCACTTGAAACCAGCATTTGGGGGCTCCGGAATGAAGAAATATAAGATGTACACCTTGTTTGCCATTTAATTGGGGAAACCATTGTCAACCGTCGCAAAGACCAAAAACAGAAATCTAGAACTGGAATGAGTCCCATTTGGATCCAAAAGGGAACTTCATGTCCCCAAATGAATAAAAGGGACTTTTAATGAGTATGGAGGCCAATGGCAATGAATACCCCTTGAAACAAGCATTAGGGGCTCCTGAATGAAGAAGTAAAAGATTTAGACCTTGTTTCCCATTCAATTGGGGACACCATTGTCAACCATCCCAAAGACTTTTAATTAATATGGAGGCCAATGACAATGATTACCATTTGAAATAAGCATTTGGGGACTCCTGATTGAAGAAGGAGAAGATCTTGACCCTGTTTCTCAGTCAATTTGGGACACCATTGATCAACCATCCCAAGGACCAATAACGAGAATCTAGAACTGGAATGAGTCCCATTTGGATCCGAAAGGGAACTCCATGTCCCCAAATGCGTAAAATGGACAATGAGTATGGAACCCAAAGACAATGAATATCAGTTATAAATAAAGCATCTGGGACTCCTATATTAAGAAGGAGATGATGTAGACCGTATTTCTCATTCAATTGGGGACACCATCGATCAACCATCCCATAGATCAAAAATAGAAATCTATAACTGGAATGAGTCTCATTTGGATCCAAAACGGAACTTCATGTCCCCAAATGAAAAAATTGACTTTTAATGAGTATGGAGACCAATGACAATGAATACCACTTGAAACAAGAATTTGGGGGCTCCAGAATGAAGAAGTAGAAGATGTAGACCTTATTTCCCATTCAATTGGGGGCACCATTGTCAATCATCCCAAAGACTTTTTATTATTATGGAGGCCAATGACAATGAATACGACTTGAAACAAGCATTTGGGGACTCCTGATTGAAGAAGGAGAAGATCTTGACCCTGTTTCTCAGTCAATTTGGGACACCATTGATCAACCATCCAAAAGACTTGTAATTAATATGGAGGCCAATGACAATGACTACAACTTGAAACAAGCATTTGGGGACTCTTGTATGAAGAAGGAGAAGATCTAGACCATGTTCCTCATTATGTTGCGGACACCATTGATCAACCATCCCAAAGACTAAAAACGGGAATCTAGAACTGCAACGTGTCTCATTCGGATCCAAAATAGAATGTCATGTCCCCAAATGCTTAAAAGGGACTTTTAATGAGTATGGAGGCCAATGACTATGAATAGCATTTGAAACAAGCATTTGGGGACACCGGATGATAAATGAGAAGATCGAGACCTTGTTTCCCATTCAATTGGGGACTCCATTTATCAACCATCCCAAAGACAAAAAAACGGGAATCTAGAACTGGATTAACTCCCATTTGGATCAAGAGGGAAACTCTATATCCCCAAATGCTTAAAAGGGACTATTAATGAGTATGAAGGCCAATGACAATGAATACCACTTGAAACAAGCATTTGGGGACTCCTGATTGAAGAAGGAGAAGATCTTGACCTTTTCTCTCAGTCAATTTGGGACACCATTGATCAACCATCCCAAAGACCAAAAACGGGAATCTAGAAGTGGAATTAGTCCCATTTGGATCCAAAATGGAACTTCATGCCAATGACAATGAATACCACTTGAAACAAGCATTTGGGGGCACCTGAATGAAGGACTAGAAGATGTAAACGTTGTTACCCATTCAATTGGGGACACCATTATTAACCATCCCAAACACTCTTAACTAATATGAAGGCCAATGACAATGAATACCACTTAAAACAAGCATTTGGGGACTCCTGATTGAAGAAAAAGAAGATCTTGACTCTGTTTCTCAGTCAATTTGGGACACCATTGATCAACCATCCCAAAGACCAAAAACGAGAATCTAAAACTGGAATGAGTCCAATTTGTATCCAAAAGGGTACTCCAAGTCCCCAAATGCTTAAAATGGACTTTTAATGAGTATAGAGCCAAAAGACAATGAATATCAGTTAAAAATAAAGAATTAGGGACTCCTATATTAAGAAGGAGACGATGTAGACCGTGCTTCTCATTCAATTGGGAACATCACTGACCAACCATCCCGTAAACCAAAAACGGGAATCTATAACTGGAATAAGTCCGATTTTTAGGAAACTCTATATCCCCAAATGCTTAAAATGGAATTTTAATGAGTATGGAGGCCAATAACAATGAATACCACTTGAAACAAGAATTTAGGGACTCCTGATTGAAGAAGGACAAGCTCTTGACCTTTTTTTTTCAGTGAATTTGGGACACGATTGATCAACCATCCCAAAGCCCTAAAATGGGACTCTTGAAGTGGAATGAGTCCAATTTGAATCCAAAAATGAACTCCATGTCCCTAAATGCATAAAATGAACTTTTAATGAGTATGGAGGCCAGAGACAATGAATATCAGTTCAAAATAAAGCATTTGGGACTCCTATATTAATAAGGAAAAGATGTAGACCGTGTTTCCTATTCAATTGGGGACACCATTGATCTACCATCCCGTACACCAAAAACGGAAATCTATAAGTGAAATGAGTCCCATTTGGATCCAAAAGGGAACTTCATGTCCCCAAATGCTTCAAACGGACTTTTAATGAGTATGAAGGCCAATGAAAATGAATACCACTTGAAAGAAGCAATTGGGGACTCCTGAATGAAAAAGGAGACGATCTATACCTTGTTTCCCATTCAATTGGGGACACTATTGATCAACCATCCCATAGACCAAAAAAAGAAATCTAGAACTGCAATGAGTCCCATTTGGATCCAAAACGGAACTACATGTCCCTTAATGAATAAAAGGGACTTTTAATGAGTGTGGAGGACAATGACAATGAATACCGCTTGAAACAGGCATTTGGGAGCTCCTGAATGAAGAAGTAAAATATGTAGACCTTGTTTCCCATTCAATTGGGGACACCATTGTAAACCATCCCAAAGACTTTTAAGTAATATGGAGGCCAATGACAATGAATACCATTTGAAACAAGCATTTGGGGACTCCAGATTCAAGAAGGAGAAGATCTTGACCCTGTTTCTCAGTAAATTTGGGACACTATTGATTAACCATCCCAAAGACCAAAAACAAGAATCTATAGCTTGAATGAGTCCCATTTGGATCCAAAAGGGAACTCCATGTCCCCAAATGCTTAAAATAGACTTTTAATGAGTATGGAGCCAAAAGACAGTGAATATCTGTTAAAATAAAGAATTAGGGACTCCTATATTAAGAAGGAGAAGATGTAGAACGTGTTTCTCAGTCAATTGGGAACACCATTGACCAACCATCCTGTAGACCAAAAACGGGAATCTAGATCTGGAATGAGTCCCATTTGGATCCAGAAGAAAACTCTCTATCCCCAAATGCTTAAAAAGGACTTTTAATGAGTATGGAGGCCAATGACAATGAATACCACTTGAAATAAGCATTTGGGACACCATTGATCAACAATCCCAAAGGCCAAAAATGGGAATCTAAAAGTGGAATGAGTCCCATTTGAATCCAAAAGGGAACTCCATGTCCCCAAATGCATAAATTGAACTTTTAATGAGTATGGAGGCCAAAGACAATGAATATCAGTTCAAAATAAAGCATTTAGGACTCCTACATTAAGAAGGAGAAGATGTAGACCGTGTTCCTCATTAAAGTGGGGACACCATTGATCAAACATTCCATATACCAAAAACGTAAATCTAGAACTGCAATGAGTCCCATTTGGATGTAAAAGGGAACTTCATGCCCCCAAATGCTTAAAATGGACTTTTAATGAGTATGGAGGCAAATGACAATTAATACCACTTGAAACAAGCATTTGGAGACTCCTGAATGAAGAAGTAGATGATGTAAACCTTGTTTCCCATTCAATTGGGGACACCATTGTCAACCATCCCAAAGACTTTTAATTAATATGGTGGCCAATGACAATGAATACCATTTGAAATAAGGATTTGGGGACTCCTGATTGAAGAAGGAGAAGATCTTGACCCTGTTTCTCCGTCAATTTGGGACACCATTGATAAACCATCCCAAAGACCAAAAACGAGAATTTAGAACTGGAATGAGTCCCATTTGGATCCAAAAGGGAACTCCATGTCCCCAAATGCTTCGAATGAACATTTAATGAGTATGGAGCCAGAAGACAATGAATATCAGTTAAAAATAAATCATTTGGAACTCCTGTATTAAGAAAGAGAAGATGTAGACCGTGTTTCTCATTCAATTGGGAACACCATTGATCAACTATCCTGTAGACCAAAAACGGGAATCTAGAACTAGAATGAGTCCCATTTTCATCCAGAAGGAAACTCTATATCACCAAATGCTTAAAAGGGATTTTTATTGAGAATGGAGGCTAATAAAAATGAATACCACTTGCAAGAAGCAATTGGGGACTCCTGAATGAAGAAGGAGAAGATGTAGACCGTGTTGCTCATTCAATTGGGGACACCATTGATCAACCATCCCATACACCAAAAACAGAAATCGAGAATTGGAATGAGTCCCATTTGGATCCAAAAGGGAACTACATGTCCCCAAATGAAAAAGGGACTTTTAATGAGTATGGAGGCCAATGACAATGAATAGCGTTTGAAACAAGCATTTGGGGGCTCCTGAATGAAGAAGTAGAAGATGTAGACCTTGTTTCCCATTCAATTGGGTACACCATTGTCAACCATCCGAAAGACTTTTAATTAATATGGAGGCTAATGACAATGAATACCATTTGAAACAAGCATTTGGGGACTCTTGATTGAAGAAGGAGAAGATCTTGAACCCTGTTTCTCAGTCAATTTGGGACAGCATTGATCAACCATCCCAAGACCAAAAACAAGAATTTTGAACTGGAATGAGTCCCATTTGGAACCAAAAGGGAACTCCACGTCCCCAAATGCTTAAAATGGACTTTTAATGAGTATGGAGCCCAAAGACATTGAATATCAGTTAAAAATAAAGCATTTGGCACTCCTATATTAAGAAGGAGAAGATGTAGACCGTGTTTCACATTCAATTGTGGACACCATTGATCAACCATCCCATACACCAAAAACGGAAATGTAGAACTGGAATGAGTCCCATTTGGATCCAAGAGGGAACTTCATGTCCCGAAATGCTTAAATAGGATTTTTAATGACTATGGAGGCCAATGACAATGAATAACACTTGAAACAAGCATTTGGGGACTCCTGATTGAAGAAGGAGAAGATCTTGACCCTGTTTCTCAATCAATTTGGGACAGCATTGATCAACCATCCCAAAGACCAAAAACGTGAATCTAGAACTTGAATGAGTCCAATTAGGTTCCAAAAGGGAACTCCATGTTACCAAATGCTTAAAATGGATTTTTAATGACTATAGAGCCAAAAACAATGAATATCAGTTAAAAATAAAGCATTTGGGACTCCTATATTAAGAAGGAGAAGATGTAGACCGTCTTTCTCATTCAATTGAGGACACCATTGATCAACCATCCCATATACCAAAAACAGAAATCTAGAACTGGAATGATTCCCATTTGGATACAAGACGGAACTTCATGTCCCCAAATGCTTAAATAGGACTTTTAATGAGTATGGTGGCCAATGCCAATGAATAGCACTTGAAACAAGCATTTGGGGACTCCTGTATGAAGAAGGAGAAGAGCTAGACCTTGTTTCTCATAATGTTGGGGACACCATTGATCAACCATCCCAAAGAACAAAAATGGGAATCTACAACTGCAATGTGTCTCATTCGGATCCAAAATAGAGCGTCATGTCCCCAAATGCTTCAAGGGACTTTTAATGAGTATGGAGGCCAATGACAATGAATACCACTTGAAACAAGCATTTGGGGGCTCCTGAATGAAGAAATAGAAGATGTAGCCTTGTTTCCCATTCAATTGAGGACACTATTGTTATCCATCCCAAAGACTTTTAATTAAAATGGAGGCCAATGACAAAGAACACCACTTGAAACAAGCATTTGGGGACTCCTGATTGAAGAAGGAGAAGATCTTGACCCTGTTTCTTAGTCAATTTGGGACACCATTGATCAACCATCTCAAAGACCAAAAACGTGAATCTAGAACTGGAATGAGTCCAATTTGGTTCCAAAAGGGAACTCCATGTCCCCAAATGCTTAAACTGGACTTTTAATGACTATGGAGCCAAAAGACAATGAATATGAGTTAAAAATAAAGCATTTGGGACTCCTATATTAAGAAGGAGAAGATGTAGACCATGTTTCTCATTCAATTGGGAACACCATTGATCAACCATCTCGTAGACCAAAAACGGGAATCTAGAACTGGAATGAGTCCCATTTAGATCCAGAAGGAAACTCTATATCCCCAAATCCTGAAAAAGGACTTTTAATGAGTATGGAGGCCAATGACAATGAATACCACTTGAAACAAGCATTTGGGGGCTCCTGAATGAAGATATAGAAGATGTAGCCTTGTTTCCCATTCAATTGAGGACACTATTGTTATCCATCCCAAAGACTTTTAATTAAAATGGAGGCCAATGACAATGAACACCCCTTGAAACAAGCATTTGGGGACTCCTGATTGAAGAAGGAGAAGATCTTGACCCTGTTTCTCAGTCAATATGGGACACCATTGATCAACCATCTTAAAGACCAAAAACGTGAATCTAGAACTGGAATGAGTCCAATTTGGTTCCAAAAGGGAACTCCATGTCCCCAAATGCTTAAACTGGACTTTTAATGACTATGGAGCCAAAAGACAATGAATATGAGTTAAAAATAAAGCATTTGGGACTCCTATATTAAGAAGGAGAAGATGTAGACTGTGTTTCTCATTCAATTGGGAACACCATTGATCAACCATCTCGTAGACCAAAAACGGGAATCTAGAATTGGAATGAGTCCCATTTGGATCCAGAAGGAAACTCTATATCCCCAAATCCTTAAAAAGGACTTTTAATGAGTATGGAGGCCAATGACAATGAATACCACTTGAAACAAGCATTTCGGGACTTCTGATAGAAGAAGGAGATGATCTTGACCTTTTTTCTCAGTCAAATTGGAACACCATTGATTAACCATCCCAAAGACTAAAAACAGGAATCTAGATGTGGAATGAGTCCCATTTGAATCTAAAAGGGAACTCCATGTTCCCAAATGCTTAAAATGGACTTTTAATGAGTATGGAGGCCAAAGACAATGAATATCAGTTCAAAATAAAGCATTTGGGACTCCTATACTAAGAAGGAGAAGATGTAGACTGTGTTTCTCATTCAATTGGGGACACCATTGATGATCCATCCCATAGACCAAAAACGGAAATCTTGAACTCGAATGAGACCCATTTGGATCCAAAACAGAACTTCAAGTCCCCAATTGAATAAAAAGGACTTTTAATGAGTATGGAGACCAATGACAATGAATACCACTTAAAACAAGCATTTGGAAGCTCCTGAATAAAGAAGTAGATGATGAAGACCTTGTTTCCCATTCAATTGGGGACACCATTGTCCACCATCCCAAAGACTTTTAATTAATATGCAGGCCAATGACAATGAATACCATCTTGACCCTGTTTCGCAGTCAATTTGGGACACCATTGATCAACCATCCTAAATATCAAAAACGAGAATTTAGAACTGGAATGAGTCACATTTGGATCCAAAAGGGAACTCCATATCCCCAAATGCTTAAAATGGACTTTTAATGAGTATGGAGCCCAAAGACAATGATTATCTGTTGAAAATAAATCATTTGGGGCTCCTAGATGTAGACCGTGATTCTCATTCAATTGGGGACACCATTGATCAACAATCCCATACACCAAAAATGGAAATCTAGAACAAGAATGAATCCCATTTGGATCCAAGAGGGAACTTCATGTCCACAAATGCTTAAATAGGACTTTTAATGCGTATGGAGGCCAATGACAATGAATAGCAGTTGAAACAAGCATTTAGGGACTCCTGTATGAAGAAGGAGAAGAGCTAGACCTTGTTTCTCATTATGTTGGGGACACCATTGATCGACCATCCCAAAGACATAAATCGGGAATCTAGAACTGAAATGTGTCTCATTCGGTTCCAAAATAGAGCGTCACGTCCCCAAATGCTTAAAAGGGACTTTTAATGAGTATGGAGGCTAATGATAATGAATAGCACTTGAAACAAGCATTTGGGGCCTCTGCGATGAAGAAGGAGAATTTCGAGACCGATTTTTCATTCAATTGGGGACTCCATTGATCAACCATCCCAAAGAACAAAAACGGGAATCTAGAACTTGATTGAGTCCCATTTGGATCCAGAGGGAACCTCTATATCTCATTCGGATCCAGAATAGAGAGTCACGTCCCCAAATGCATAAAAGGGACTTTTAATGAGTATGAATGCCAATGACAATGAATACCACTTGAAACAAGCATTTGGGGACTCCTGATTGAAGAAGGAGTAGATCTTGACCTTTTTTCTCAGTCAATTTGGGACACCATTAATTAACCATCCCAAAGACCAAAAACGGGAATTTAGAAGTGGAATGAGTCCCATTTGGATCCAAAACGGAACTTCATACCAATGACAATGAATACCACTTGAAACAAGCATTTGGAGGCTCCTGAATAAAGAAGGAGAAGATAAAGACCTTGTTTCCCGTTCAATTAGGGACACCATTGTCACCCATCCCAAAGACCAAAAATGGGAATCTATAACTGTAATGAATCCCATTTGGATCCAGAAGGGAACTCTACATCCCCAAATGCTTAAAAGGGACTTTTAATGAGTATGGAGGCCAATGACAATTAATACAACTTGAAACAAGCATTTGGGGACTCCTGATTGAAGATTGAGAAGATCTTGACCCTGTTTCTCAGTCAATTTGGGATACCATGGATCAACCACCCCATACACCAAAAACAGAAATCTTGAACTGGAATGAGTCCCATTTGGATCCAAAACCGAATTTCATGTCCCCAAATGAATAAAAGGGACTTTTAATGAGTATGGAAGCCAATGATAATGAATGCCACTTGAAACAAGCATTTGGGGGCTCCTGAGTGAAGAAGGAGAAGATGTAGACCTTGTTTCCCATTCAATTGGGGACACCACTGTCAACCATCCCAAAGACGAAAAACGGGAATATAGAATTGGAGTGAGGTCCATTTGGATCCAGAAGGGAAATCTATATCCCCAAATACTTAAAAGGGATTTTTAATGAGTGTGGAGGCCAATGACAATGAATACCACTTGAAACAAGCATTTGGGGACTCCAAAATGAAGAAGTAGAATATCTAGACCTTGTTTCTCAGTCAATTTGGGACACCATTGATCAACTATCCAAAATACCAAAAACGAGAATCTAGAACTGGAAGGAGTCCCATTTGGATCCAAAACGGAACTTCATGTCCCCAAATGCTTAAAAGGGATTTTAATGAGTATGGAGGCCAATGACAATGAATACCAATTGGAACAACGATTTGAGGACTCCTAATAAACGAAGGAGAAGATCTAGACCATGTTTCTCAGTCAATTGGAGACACTATTGATGAACCATCCCAAAGACTAAAAACGGGAATGTAGAACTGGAATGAGTTCCATTTGGATCCAAATGGGAATTCTATGTATCCAAATGCTTAAAATAGACCTTGTTTACCATTCAATTGGGGACACCATTGTCAACCATCCCAAAGACCAAAAACGGGAATCTAGAACTGGAATGATGTCCATTTGGATCCATAAGGGAAATCTAAATCCCCATAACAATGAGTATGGAGGCCAATAACAATGAATACCACTTGAAACAAGCATTTGGGGACTCTGAAATGAAGAAGGAGAATATATAAACCTTTTTTCTCAGTCAATTTAGGACACCATTGATCAACCATCCCAAAGACCAAAAACGGGAATCTAGAACTGGAATGAGTCCCATTTGGATCCAAAAGAGAACTCCATGTCCCCAGATGCCTAAAGGGGACTTTAAATGAGTGTGGAGGCCAATGACAATGAATACAACTTGAAAGAAGCAGTTGAGGACTCCTATATAAAGAAGGAGAAGAGCTAGACCGTGTTTCCCATTCAGTTGAGGACACCATTGAACAACCGTTCCAAAGACCAAAACCGGGAATCTAGAACTGGAATGAGTCCCATTTGGTTCCAAAAGCGAACTCCAAGTCCCCAAATGCTTAAAAGGCACTTTTAATGAGTATGGAGGTCAAAGACAATGAATACCAGTTAAAAATAAAGCATTTGGGGATTCCTAAATGAAGAAGGAGAAGATCTACACCTTGTTTCTAATTCAATTGGGGACACCATTGCTCAACCATCCCAAAGACCAAAAAGGGGAATCTAGAACTGGCGTGAGGTCCATTTGGATCCAGAAGGGAAATCTATATCACCAAATACTTAAAAGGGACTTTTAATGAGTATGGAGACCAATGACAATGAATACCACTTGAAACAAGCATTTGGGGATTCCAAAATGAAGAAGGAGAATATCTAGATAGTGTTTCTCAGTCAATTTGGGACACCATACATCAACCATCACAAAGACCAAAAACGGGAATCTAGAACTGGAATGAGTCCCATTTGGATCCAAAAGGGAACTCCATGTCCCCAAATGCTTAAACTGGAATTTCAATGAGTATTGAGGCCAAAGACAATGAATACCAGTTAAATATTTAGCATTTGGGGAGTCCTAAATAAAGAAGCAGAAGATGTAGACCGTGTTTCTCATTCAATTGGGGACACCATTGATCAACCATCCCATAGATAAAAAAATGGAATCTAGAACTGGAATGAGTCCCATTTGGATCCAGAAGGGAACTATATATCCCCAAATGCTTAAAAGGGACTTTTAATGAGTGCAGAGGCCAATGACAATGAATACCACTAGAAACAAGAATTTGGGGGCTTCTGAAGGCAGAAGGAGAAGATCAAGACCTTGTTTCCCATTCAATTGGGGACACCATTGTCAACCATCCCAAAAACCAAACACGGGAATCTAGCACTCGAATCAGTCCCCTTTGGATCGAAAAGGGAACCCCGTGTCCCCAAATGCTTAAAAGGGACTTTGAATGAGTATGGAGGCCAATGACAATGAATACCACTTGAAACATGAATTTGGGGACTCCTTAATGAAGAAGGAAAATATCTAGACCTTGTTGCTCAGTCAATTTGGGACACCAGTGATCAACCATCCCAACGTCAAAAAATGGGAATCTAGAACTGGAATGAGTCCTATTTGGATCAAAAAGGGAACTTCATGACCCCAAATGCTTAAAACGGAGTTTTAATTATTATGGATGCCAATGACAATGAATAGCACTTGAAACTAGCATTTGGGGACTCCAAAATAAAGAAGGAGAAGATCAAGACCTTGCTTCGCATTCAATTAGGGACACCATTGACCAACCATCCCAAAGACCACAAACGGGAATCTGTAACTGCAACATGACTCGTTCAGATCCAAAATTGAATGTCATGTCCCAAATGCTTAAAAGGAACTTTTAATGAGTATGGAGGCCAATGACAATGAATAGCACTTTAAAGATGCATTTGGGGACTCTTGGATGAAGAAGGAGAAGATCGAGACCTTGTTTCTCATTCAATTGGGGAAACCATTGATCAACCATCCCAAAGACCAGAAATGGGAATCTAGAACTGGAATGAGTCCCATTTGGATCTAGAAGGGAACTTTATATTCTCAAATGCTTAACAAGGACTTTTAATGAGTATGTAGGCCAATGACAATGAATACCACTTGAAACAAGCATTCAGGGGACTCCTGATCGAAGAAGGAGAATATCTTGACCTTTCTTCTCAGTCAATCTGGGACACCATTGATCAACCATCCCAAACACCAAAAACAGGAATCTAGAACTGGAATGAGTCCCATTTGGATTCAAAACAGAACTTCATTTCCCCAAATGCTTAAGGGACATTTAATGAGTATGGAGGCAAATGACAATGAATAGCACTTGAATCAAGCATTTCGGGACTCCTTGATGAAGAAGGACAAGATCGAGACGTTGTTACTCATTCAATTGGGGATACCACTGATCAACCTTCCCAAAGACCAAAAACGGGAATCTATAACTGTAATGAGTCCCATTTCGATCCAGAAGGGAACTCTATATCCCCAAATGCTTAAAAGGGAATTTTAATGAGTATGGAGGCCAATGACAATGAATACCAGTTGAAACAAGAATTTGGGGACTGCTAAATGAAGAAAGAGAATATCTAGACCTTGTTTCTCATTCAATTTAGGACACCAGTGATCAACGATCCCAAAGACCAAAAACGAGAATGTAGAACTGGAATGACTCCAATTTGGATCCAAAAGGGAACTTCATGTCCCCAAATGCTTAAAATGACTTTTAATGAGTATGGAGGCCAATGACAATGAATACCACTTGAAATAAGCATTTGGGGACTCCTGAATGAAGAAGGAGAAGATCTAAAGACAATGAATATCAGTTAAAAATAAAGCATTTGTGGGACTCCTATATTAAGAAGGAGAAGATCTAGACATTGTCTCCCATTCAATTGGGGACACCATCGTCAACCATCCCAAGGACCAAAAATGGGAATCTAGAACTGGAATGAGTCCCATTTGGATCCAGAAGGGAACTCTATATCCTCAAATGCTTAAAAGGGACTTTTATAAAAGGGATTTTTAACGAATATGGAGGCCAATGACAATGAATACCACTTGAAACAAGCATTTGGGGACTCCTAATTGAAGAAGGAGAATATCTAGACCTTGTTTTCATTAGGTTGGGGACACCATTGATCAACCATCCCAAAGACTAAAAACGGGAATCTAGAACTGCAACGTTTCTCATTCGGATCCAACATAGAACGTCATGTCCCCAAATGGTTAAAAGAGACTTTTCACGAGAATGGTGGCCGATGACAATAAATATCACTTGAAACAAGCATTTGGGGACTCCTGGATGAAGAAGGACAAGATCGAGACCTTGTTTCTCATTCAATTGGGGACACCATTGATCAACCATCCCAAAGACCAAAAACGGGATCTAGAACTGGAATGACTCTGATTTCAATCCAGAAGGGAACGCTACATCCTCAAATAATTAATAGGGACTTTTAATGAGTATTGAGGCAAATGACAATGAATACCACTTGAAACAAGCATTTGGGGACTCCTAATTGAAGAAGGAGAATATTTAGACCTTGTTTCTCATTATGTTGGGGACACCATTGATCAACCATCCTAAAGACAAAAAAACAGAAATCTAGAACTGCATCATGTCTCATTCGGATCGAAAATAGAACGTCATGTCCCCAAATGCTTAAAAGGGACTTTTAATTAGAATGGAGGCCAATGACAATGAATAGCACTTGACACAAACATTTGGGGACTCCTGGATGAAGAAGGACAAGATCGAGACCTTGTTTCTCATTCAATTGGGGACACCATTGATCAACCATCCCAAAGACCAAAAACGGGAATCTATAACTGGAATGAGTCCCAATTCGATCCAGAAGGGAACTCAATATCCCCAAATGCTTAAAACGGACTTTTAATGAGTGTGGAGGCCAATGAAAATGAATCCACTTGAAACAAGCATTTGGGGACTCTTGATTAAAGAAGGAGAAGATCTAGACCTTGTTTCTCATTATGTTGGGGTCACCATTGTCAACCATCCCAAAGACCAAAAACGGGAATCTAGAACTGCAACATGTCTCATTCGAATCCAAAATTGAATTTCATGTCGCCAAAAGCTTAAAAGAGACTTTTAATGAGTATGGATGCCAATAACAATGAATATCACTTGAAACAAGCATTTATGGGCTCTTGGATGAAGAACGAGAAGATCGAGACATTGTTTCTCATTCAATTGGGGACACCATTGATCAACCATCCCAAAGGCCAAAAATGGGAATCTATAACTAAAATGAGTCCCATTTCGATCCAGAAAGGAACTCTATATTTCCAAATGCTTAAACGGGACTTTTAATGAGTATGCAGGCCAATGACAATGAATACAACTTAAAACAAGCATTTGGGGACTCCTGATTGAAGAAGGAGAAGTTCTTGACCTTTTTTATCAGTCAATTTGGGACACCATTGATTAACCATCCCAAAGACCAAAAACAGGAATCTAGAACTGGAAGGAATCCCATTTAGATCCAAAACGGAACTTCATGTCCCCAAATGCTTAAAAGGGATTTTTAATGAGTATGGACGCCAATGACAATGACTACCACTTGAAACAAGCATTTTGGGTCTCCTGAATGAAGAAGGTGAAGATGTAGACCCTGTTTCCCATTCAATTGGGGACACCATTGTCTACCACCCCATAGACTTTTAATTAATATGGAGGCCAATGACAATGATTACCACTTGAAACAAGCATTTGGGGACTCCTGATTGAAGAAGGAGAAGATCTTGACCTTGTTTCTCAGTCAATTTGGGACACCATTGATAAACCAACCCAAAGACCAAACACGGGAATCTAGAACTGGAATGAGTCTCATTTGGATCCAAAAGGGAACTCCATATCTGCAAATGCTTAAAATGGACTTTTAATGAGTATGGAGGCCAAAGACAATGAATATCAGTTAAAAATATAGCATTTGTGGGACTCCTATATTAAGAAGGAGAAGATGTAGACCGTGTTTCTCATTCAATTGGGGACAACATTGATCAACCATCCCATACACCAAAAACACAAATCTAGAACTGGAATGAGTTCCAATTGGATCCTAAAGGGAACTTAATGTCCCCAAATGCTAAAAAGAGACTTTTAATAAGTATGGAGGCAAATTACAATCAATACCACTTGAAACAAGCATTTGGGGACTCTTAATTGAAGAAAGAGAATATCTAGACCTTGTTTTCATTATGTTGGGGACACCATTGATCAACTATCCGAAAGACCAAAAACGGGAATCTAGAACTGCAACGTGTCTCATTCCGATCAAAAATAGAACGTCATGTCTCCAAATGCTTACTTTTGATGAGAATGGAGGCCAATGACAATAAATAGCACTTGAAACAAGCATTTGGGGACTCCTGGATGAAGAAGGACAAGATCAAGACCTTGTTTCTCATCCAATTGAGGACACCATTGATCAACCATCCCAAAGACCAAAAACGGGAATCTAGAACTGGAATGACTACCATTTCAATCCAGAAGGGAACTCTACATCCCCAAATACTTAAAACGGACTTTTAATGAGTATGCAGGCCAATGACAATGAATACCACTTGAAACAAGCATTTGGGGACTCCTAATTGAAGAAGGAGAATATCTAGACCTTGTTTCTCATTATGTTGGGGACACCATTGATCAACCATCCTAAACACAAAAAAACGGGAATGTAGAACTGCATCGTGTCTCATTCGGATTGAAAGTAGAACGTCATGTCCCCAAATGCTTAAAAGGGACTTTTAATGAGAATGGAGGCCAATGACAATGAATAGCACTTGACACAAGCATTTGGGAACTCCTGGATGAAGAAGGACAATATCGAGACCTTGTTTCTCATTCAATTGGGGACACCATTGATCAACCATCCCAAATACCAAAAATGAGAACCTAGAACTGGAATGACTCCCATTTCAATCCAGAAGGGAACTCTACATCCCCAGATACTTAATAGGGACTTTTAATGAGTATGGAAGCAAATGACAATGAATACCACTTGAAACAAGCATTTGGGGATTCCTAAATGAAGAAGGAAAATATCTAGACCTTGTTTCTCATTATGTTGGGGACACCATTGATCAACCATCCCAAATACCAAAAATGAGAACCTAGAACTGGAATGACTCCCATTTCAATCCAGAAGGGAACTCTATATCCCCAAATGCTTAAAAGGGACTTTTTAATGAGTATGGAGGCCATTGACAATGAATACCACTTGAAACAAGCATTTGGGGACTCCTAATTGAAGAAGGACAAGATCGAGACGTTGTTTCTCGTTCAATTGGGGACACCATTGATCAACCATCCTAAAGACCAAAAACGGGAATGTAGAACTGGAATGAGTCCCATTTCAATCCAGAAGGGAACTTTATATCCCCAAATGCTTAAAAGGGACTTTTAATGAGTATGGAGGCCAATGACAATGAATACCACCTGAAACAAGAGTGTGGGGACTCCTGATTGAAGAATGAGAAGATCTTGACCCGTTTTCTCAGTCAATTTGGGACACCATTGATCAACCATCCCAAAGACCAAAAACTGGAATCTACAATTGGAAGGAGTCCCATTTGGTTCCAAAACGAAACTTCATGTCTCCAAACTCTTAAAATAGACTTTTAATGAGTATGGAGGCTAATGACAATGAATACCACTGNCAACCTGAAACGAGCATTTGGGAACTCCTAAATGAAGAAGGAGAATATCTAGACCTTGTTTCTCATTATGTTGGGGACACCATTGACCAACTATCCCAAAGACCAAAAACGGGAATCTAGAACTGCATCGCGTCTCATTCGGATCGAAAATAGAATGTCATGTCCCCAAATGCTTAAAAGGGACTTTTAATGAGTATGCAGGCCAATGACAATGAATACCACTTGAAACAAGCATTTGGGGACTCCTAATTGAAGAAGGACAAGATCATGACGTTGTTTCTCATTCAAATGGGGACACCATTGATCAACCATCCCAAAGACCAAAAACGGGAACCCAGAACTGGAATGAGTCCCATTTCAATCCAGAAGGGAACTCTATATCCCCAAATGCTTAAAAGGGACTTTTAATGAGTATGAAGGCCAATGATAATGAATACCACTTGAAACGGGTCTCATGATTGAAGAAGGAGAAGATCTTGATCCTTTTTCTCAGTCAATTTTGGACACCATTGATAAACCATCCTAAAGACCAACAACTGGAATCTAAAAGTGGAAGGAGTCCCATTTGGTTCCAAAACGAAACTTCATGTCTCCAAATGCTTAAAAGGGACTTTTAATGAGTATGGAGGCCAATGACAATGAATACCACTTAAAACAAGCATTTGGGGGCTCATGAATGAAGAAGGAGAAGATGTAAACCTTATTTCCCATTTAATTGGGGACACCATTGTCAACCATCCCAAAGAGTTTTAATTAATATGAAGGCCAATGACAATGAATACCACTTGAAACAAGCATTTGAGGACAACTGATTGAATAAGGAGAAGATTTTCACCTTGTTTCTCAGTCAATTTGGGATACCATTAATCTACCCTCCCAAAGACCAAAAACAGTAATCTAGAATTGCAACATGTCTCATTCGGATCCAAAATATAACGACTTATCCCCAAATGCTTAAAATGGACTTTTAATGAGTATGGAGACCAATGACAATGAATAGCACTTGAAACAAGCATTTGGGGATTCCTAGATGAAGGAAAAAGATCGAGACCTTGTTTCTCATTCAATTGGGGACACCATTGGTTAACCATCCTAAAGACCAAAAACAGGAATCTAGAACTGTAATGAGTCCCATTTCGATCTAGAAGGGAACAATACTTAAAAGGGACTTTTAATGAGTATGAAGACCAATGACAATAAATACCACTTGAAACAAGCATTTGGGGACTCCTGATTGAAAAAGGAAAAGATCTTGACCTTTTTTCTCAGTCAATTTGGCAAATCATTGATCAACCATCCCAAAGACCAAAAACGAGAATCTAGAACTGGAATTACTCCAATTTGGATCCAAAATGGAACTTCATGTCCCCAAATGCTTAAACGGGACTTTTAGTGACTATAGAGGCCAATGACAACTAATACCACTTGAAACAAGCATTTGGGGGCTCCTGAATGAAGAAGGAGAAGATTAAGACCTAGCTTCGCATTCAATTAGGGACACCATTGTCAACGATCCCAAGGACCAAAAATGGGAATCTAGAACTGGAATGAATCCCATTTGGATCCAGAAGGGAACTCTATATCCCCAAATGCTTTAAAGGGACTTGTGGGAATGAGATTTCACACAATGTATTTTCGGAAAGTGAATTCGATAATTAGGTCCCAAAAGTTCTGGAATGAGAAACCTCTTGAAAGATTTTTGTAGATTTCCGCAAAAGTGAAGAATAAGAAAAAGGAAGGATAAGATTACGATTTTATTGCTGAATCTCGAATGAATAGTAAATCGTATATATATTGAGTATGTAAACGTTTCAGAATGTGTTACAAGAGGTTGAGATTGATCCCTATTTATACTAAGACGTCCCAAGCCCTAAACTCCTTAACTTTTGATGTGGGACAAAGGTTCTTTTCTTTTTCCGATGATTTTTCCATAAATCTTCGAGGAAGCTTCCAGAAGCTTCCATAAGTCGGTTTCAGCCTTCGTCGGTCCATCCTTCCAGCTCGGCCCAATTCCATTCATCGTCTAATGGTTTTCCTTGGTTAGTTAGATAGACGAAACATCGGTATGTTTTACGAAAGGGCCATAAAGACGAAGAAAGAAGCGAAACGAGACGAAACGAAAAGCATCAGCCAGCTGGGCAGTGTTTCCTACCGAGCTGGACAGAAATAAGCATGCTGACCGTCCATTTCGGTAGCCTGGGTGCAGAGAATGCTGGACTGGCTTGCTCATAGATGCATGATGTCGTCCAGCTCGGTATACAGGATGAGAGGAGATCTTCCGATAAGTCGTGGGATGCGTCCAGCTTGATATGATGAAGTGTGTCGGTCAGCTCGGTAGCCAGGAGGGTGATTTTTACCGAGCTGGGTAGCAGATACCGTCCAGCTAGGTAGGAATGGTGAAGGAAAACGTGCATCTTGCTGCTCCAAGCTTTCGTACCGAGCTGGGTAGCAATGCCCAACTTGTAGACCCCATAACTTTCTTGTATGAACTCCGTTTGATCTAATTCTTCTTCCATGAGCTTCATAATTTTCCAAGTGGTTTCATCCTCAAAAGCCTTATGGTCTGGAAGATACACCTCGATCACTGAACGTATATCCCGACTGCTATGTGCTGATCAGATCAACGTTTTGTGGCAAGTGCTTGGCAAAACATGCATCCAGGTCGTGTGTGTAAGCCAGCTCGGTAGGATTTAGTGCCAAAAGCCTGAGCTGGCTGTCCTGAAAGGCTGGTTGATTGCCTTTTACTCGAAGAATCGTAACTTTCGTCGGTTTATCGGAGGAATCGTTCAAAAGACGAAAGGATCAGCTGAACACGATGGAGGGATGCCAGTCAGCTCGGTATCACTGGCAGGGCTTGATACCAAGCTGGCTGTCTTATTTCGTCCGGCCGATCATCCCTTGTTCAACGATTTGTGAGTTAATCGATTCCTCGAAAAAACTCTCGAAAGACAGTTTTTCTTTCTTTCTTTGCAGAGTTATCGACAGAGTGGTTCGAAATGAACTTTCTCTGAACTCATATCTAAATAAGAAAATTCCTTTTCGATATTTAAATACTTTAATCGTTATTTCCGGAAGTGTGGATTTTGACCCCAACATTTAGCCCCCCAGCACGTCAATATCGAGCATGATCTTGACGAAGCGATCAAGAAGTATGGTACGGGATTAAGGAGCTAAAATGTTTTGATGTCCACATGTCGGGAACTTCGATTCTGCAATGATCTTTCTTGGCGACAGAGAGAGTATTTCCGAGCTGGAAGCGGATTAAAACGTTTCTTGAGCTGTTTTGCAGCACGGAAGGGGAGACCAAGCTATGCTGAAGGAAAGCTGGATGCTGTCTATGTGTTTTGAAGACTGTCAGGGCTTAGGTGTCTTGTATGCGAAGTGAGGATCGGTTTGGAGGATACGCTTGGGATGTTGCCTCATTAAAAACCTTTTGCTAAGAAAAACCCTTTGGGAAAAAACGTAGCAAAGGAAAAGAGTGCAACGCGTATAAGGATTAGAGTTTGGCTTTTCGGAATACTGTTGGACTTTTTCCGAAAAGAATCTTCCGAAAAACTGTTTAACTTAAGTTTTTCGTAGAATCGTTTTGAAAAACTGTTCACTTTAAGTTTCTCTATAGCGGTTCTTCCGAGAAACTGTTTAAGTTAAGTTTCTCATAGAAGTTTTTTCCGAAAAAACTGTTTGAGTTAAGTTTTTCACAGAAATTTTTTCCGAAACACTGTTCATGTCCGAACTTTTTGTAACAATTTTTTCCGAAAAACTGTTCATGCTAAGTTTTTCAATAGTTTCTTTTTTGCAAAAGGATCTCCGAAGAACAGTTAAGGATAAGTTTTTCGAAAGTTTTTACGTAAAAAGGACTCGTGTACCATGACTACCGAGCTGGCTGCAAAGGATGGGTGTTCATGGGCTGAATACTGACTCTTAGCCAGCATTCCCTACCGAGC
>OVBI01002098.1:0-24215 GCA_900406495.1 Sisymbrium altissimum | reverse complement strand
ATATATAATATATTTATATATATATATAATATATATTTATATATATATATGAGAAGAATATTAAACTAGTCTTAAAATGTTGGTTTTTAACCAAATTAGTATCAATTTTTTTGAAATTATTAAAAGAGTTGAAATTATTAAAGTCTTTTTATATATTTTTCATTCGGTCAGCCCTAATTTATCCTCTGTGACACAAAACATCGAAAGACCAAATTTATCCTCAACTCTTCAATGTCGGCAAAACCATCGGATAAAATGCTATATACCAGATCTGATCCGAACTAATTATTTCGCGTCGTTTCCGATTGAGATAATTGGATCTGGTTTTTTTTGCCCAAGTCTACTTATCATCAATCCCACAAATAAAAATAATGTATCCTCTTAATCATCCTTTCTTTCTACAATCACATCAGCTCCAATATTTTTTTTTTCCATATTTTTAATCCAAATGCAACTTTAACTAAAATAAAGTTAAGTGAAAGATTTAGATAGCGATCGAACTTTTTGTGTTTCGTCCGTCCTTCGCATGCATGTCCTTCCATTCAAGACCTAAGAGTTAGTAATGGAGTAAACGGTGATCATTTGAGTTGATGTAGCATACCCCTTTAATTTTAAGACTAAGATAATATTTTTTTTAAAATGATTTTCGTTTTCTTTTTTGTCAGAAAATGTTTCTAACTTTTTCAAATACAACATAAACGAAGAAAAACAAGAGAAACCGACCTAACCCATGAGTAATCAATCACGTGCAAAATCTTCATGTGTTAATTCATTATTATTCTTTATTCTTTCAAAAAAAAATATACAATCACGTGCATAACCTTATATATGTTTGCAGTTTTGTCTAAAGAATAGAAATTAAGAAAAAAGATTGCATATTTTCAAAATATGAATAAGAAAAGAGTAGAAATGTTTTTTAAAAAAATATGAAAAGAAATTGACGCAAGGAAGTATTTCATCTATTTTTAGGTTTTAGTGTTTATCATATTATTACAATGATTATCCTCTAGGGTTTTCAGCTTTCTTATAAATAGTCTATTAAGTTTATTATATATGATTTCATTCATTTGTTGTTTTCATAATTAATACATGAGCTAAATAAGAGTTTCTTCTATCTTCTTTGTCATTGGTATATCATTTAAGGGTGACTTATATTGCTTACTGTGAATGCCCTTCCAGAAGACTGAACTAGTATTATATCATATAAGGGTTAGAAATTATAAGTTTTAAGAATCGAGTTTTGGGACACTATCAATATGGGTATAAAAGGTTTATAATTATTCGTTTACACGATGATAAAAATAAACTCTAGATCGTTATTTGTCTTAATTTATTTTCTTTTTACGATTTAAACTGTAAAGTTTTAATTCCTTTTTTTTTTTAAAGGAATCAGGGATCGTCTTGGAATAAAAGGAAAAAAAAAACAAATATTGAACAAATATTTTTTATTCTTTCTCTCGTAGATTCACAACATGATAGATGTAAAACACTCTAAATTTTTTAAAAAATATTTCGTTTATTCGTGTATTCTCAAACTAAGCTAATAAATTTGCAACTGTCTTTAGTTTTTCGGTGTTCTTAGAATAACCATATTACTAACACTGAAAATTAACCCTTCTTTCAAAAAACAAACAAACACATCAGTAACATATCCCTAATCTTTGGCTACGTGAAATATATTTCTTAATGTTAGCATTTATAGGGTTCAAAGAAAAAATGTTACAATTTAAGAGCAAAGTACAAGCCATATATATATATATATATACTTGAATCTCCAAACATTGTTCAATAATATCTATATTTATTATTTAAATATATATGTTTGGTTCATCTAGAAAAAAGTGTACATCAAGTGCATACACAAACGTAAGCAAATAATCGAAATACTAAACAAGTTCCACAGTCTCTCCTTCGAATAGATTCCAAATTTGCTCATAATCAAACGCAGACGATGCAATTGCCCCCTTCTCTATTGGCGTAGCTTCTGGACCCAGTGCATCTGACTCTTGGCTCTCCTCCAGTATACTGTCCCACCACTTATTATCTCTATCCATTAATTTATTCTCGAGCTCATCTTTCTTACATGTGATATTATTTTCACAAATATTATTAAAGTTGCTGAGTCCAAGACATGGAGGACTAACGTCAATATCTGGCAGGCCTTTGAGATGGCTGCAGCCGTTGTTAACGCGGAAGGATCGAGCTCGAGGCTTTAAAACTTCGTGTTTTTGGGTCGGTGTGGTAAGAGAGCAAGCGATGTTTCTCTCTTTAATAGTTCTCGTACAACACAGTTCACGCTTCTTACTCAAATGGGTGTTCCAGTAATTCTTGACATCGTTAGCGGTCCGATTAGGCAATCGGCCAGCAATCAAGGACCACCTAAGTATAGTAAAATAAAATAAATATATTTTCTATTGCAGTTATACTCTCAAAATAAATAGTATCAAGTAAACTGTACCTATTTCCTAGAAGCTTATGTAGGCGAAGAACAAGATCAACTTCATCAGAGCTAAGTTTTCCTCTCTTGATACTTGGCTTCAAATAGTTCAACCATCTTAATCTACAACTCTTCCTGCATCGATTTAATCCTACAGTACTAATAATGGACATTAATTATACCAACTAATTAAGACTGCTTTTGCGTCTCTTCAATATGCTTATCATGAAGAAATAATGTACTATGTACACACAAATACTATTTCATAATAATATTTTCGTTTCCCGTATATAATATTTTAGTTGAGCTCATGTATAATTGAATGACTTTACAGAAGTTGGCATTTTTTTTAGGGTCAAAAAGAATCTAGCAATATGGAACGTAAATAAAATTAAAATAGCATCTCAATTTTACTTCTGAGTAAAAATCTTCGTTTATATCCAACATAATATGAATTGCATATAAATAAATTCATTAAAACCTTTAAAAGAGTGATATTCATTAAAGTAAAGGAAAAACAGTGACTTGTGAACCCGGGTGTTATTAATTTGGTGAATGTTAGTGATTTATATATATCTCTGTGTGTATGTGTAAATAACAATGAGAGGACAATTTGATGTATATAACATATGTTACATACCAGCTCTTATAGGAACTTGGTGCCATTTGCCTTCTCCATACTTTTCAATGCACTGCCTCAAGAGACCATCTTCTTCAGTAGTCCATGTACCTTTTCTCAACCCTTTGGACGAACCCTCCATGGATCAATCTGTATTGTATTTATAGAAACTAATATAAAATTGATAACTATAGCTAGGATGGAGGAAGAGTCTAAATATATTGTGACTTTACAAATCCTTGGAGGACTTATAAGAGTGTGAATGTGTGAGCGACCATATACACGTGACAAGCATAGTGAAGTGACGTGCATGCTGGATATCCGCATTTAAATCGTGTTTAATTCGCTAAGTTGGTTACGTCTTCCTTCACCTATAGCACTTGCAAAATAAAACTTGTTTCTTGAGAAAATAGGAAAATGGACAATTACTCATTGTGACGGATGGTTTATAGTTTCATGCAAAAAAAAATATAATAGTTGTTGCAACATAAACTACAACGGTCAAAATTTGTAGATATTATGGATCGTTTTAGGATATACAGAAAAAACGAATGGTTTCAAAAAATATTTAAAAGATTCTTTTAAACAAAGTGAAGAGCGAAGTAAAGCATGAAAACAAGAAAACTGTGCGAATAATCAGGTTATAATATTGATGATTCCAGAACTTTTTTTATCGAAATTGAGATACAAATGTAGAGAGAAAAAGAACTTCAGTGTTAGTACAAGTGGATGTGAAGAAGTGTCTATCCAAAATTATCCTTCTTTCCGATCTCTCCTACTGCTTTTATAGCTTGAAAACATGTTTAATGTTTTTCATTTACTCTGCCTGATTCTGCATTTATTGGCCTTTACTGCGATGGATTATTTAACCGTTACGAGTCAAAGTGAATTCATTATTTTTTTGAATTAGTCGTTGACTCACTTCAACAATAAGTGGAACCGTATCATTCATCCTTTTGAGTTCAAGACCGCAACTCAGATTTTGTTTCGTATCTCTCCATCTCGGTATTGCTTTATCTTTGATTATGAATTTCTTCTAGTAACTCCTTAATGGATCTATTTTATGGGGCTAGGATTTATTCCCCAACAATGAGTTCTCCAATTTCTTGAAGTTATCCCTTTGGGATAGATTTTATTATCCTCTTTCACTAATCGGTTTTTCCAATCTCCAATTTCTTCGTTGCAGTTTTGAGAATTGTTACCTTCCAGCGCTTCTTCTATACCGATCCGTTCTGATGATGAAGAGTTACATCCCCTTTTGAAACATAGTCAGAGAAATGGATTTTCCTTTCTCATGCCTTAAAATCGAGTGTTTTCCAGAGTTGGACCTCTTAATGCCACTAATTTTCCAGGTGATGCGCCATATGAGGCTGAAGGTTCACCTTCAGCGGTTGCTCCAAGAGATCTGACTTCTAGGCCTTCTTCCTTCATTAGAGCTTTGAACTGACTTCAAATCCAAAAGTGCTTTTGATATTATCTAGATTCTGCTTGTTAGGACCGAATCTAAATGCATGTGCTCATTGGTGCCAAGATGTGTTGATGGAGAAAGGTCGGTTGGGGAATATGTAGTTGTTGCTATAGTTGGAAATGTCTGGGTGTGGGGCATTTGACACGGATAAAAGATTGCTCCACCCCATGTACTGGCACTGTTACTACCCTAGCTTCACACATAGCCATCAGCTGCTAGCTCAGAAACTTGACTTGATCATAACGAGCATTATGAAAAAATCTATCAAATATTGCATTGAAATGACCATCTTACTTGATACTTGGCTTCAAGTAGTTTAACCATCTTACTCTACAACTCTTCCTGCATTCCTGCATGGATTTACTCCTACATAACCAACAGTTGAAATAAAGTCTATAAAGTATGCTTAATGCATAAAAAAAAAAAAATATACTTACTTCTTAGGTGAGAGCACCTACATTGGTAAGGGTTTTAGAGAATATCTCATCATTAAAAGTATAATAAAAGAAAGAAAAAGAGAGAGATAGAAACTGAAAAAAGAAAAGAAAATTTGAAATGCTCATTTAACAGCTGTTCTTATGTGATTAAATCAATGTTTTTAACTAAAAATTATTTGTTTAGTTAATTTATAAAAAAATATTATTATTATATTTATTGAGATACTGAAATGAGTATCTCAGCGATGAGGATGTTCTGATTTACTACCACGTTTTTTTGCTACTTTTGCTAGAAAATTTAGTTACCAAACAAATAATAGTTTGTTTATAATTTAGTTTTAAACACACTTGGCTGCATAAGTTCACCATTTATGTAGAAAACAAAAAGGGTTTATCATTGTCTCATACCTTGAAGGAGGGAGAAATTATTGTGCACACACTTCTTAATAACCTTTATCTTTTCAGCTTGTCGATTAAGAATATAAGTGATTAATTGAACTATAGTCGATTAAGAATATAAGTGATGAATTGAATTATATGTATATAGTAATACATAACATATACCAGTAAAACAAAAAAAAAAGGCAAAAAATCATATACAGCTCTTAATGGGATTAATGGAATTATATGTATGTTCATGTTTCACTAGATATGGCTTCTCTAATGATTTTTTTTTATTTTAAATGAACATTCATTTAAAATTCTTACCTGCTTATACACAGACTTTTCTTGGCCATTTGATATGTGCTTACACATGGCAATGTATTTTCTTCTTTACTCTTTAATTGCGAGTTTGCAAGACACATTACCATATAGGTGATCCACATTTTGCAGTTCCCGCGAACTTTTTTTTTCTTAATGCACATCTTACTTGCCAAGGGCCTTATAACAATAGGCTCCTGTCCAATTTTTCAACAAAAAAAAAAAAAGGCATCCAGAAGAATGTGATACTTCTTGATTATTTATGGATTTTTTTTCAAGAAACTTTAATGTGTTTTCTGTTTACGTTCTGGATCTCTATTGCAGCATTATTCGCTTTGTTCTTGTTGATATTTTGGATATTTGTTGCAGCATGCTCCATTCTACTCATTCTGTAGTTTTGAATCTATGTTCCCATGTGTTCCAACAACTTCTCTTTTGTTCCAGTCAACTTCGATCGCCATGCTCATAATTTGATCTTTCTTTGCTCTACTATTCAACATTCTTCGTGTTCTCTATAAGTTCACTCTCTAACCGTTTGGATTTCTCTGATAACAAGTGTTGTAGGAGCCACGTGTGAGACAAAAGTAGGATTCATTGATCCCAATAAGATAGCTGAATGCTCTTGTCTTCTTGAATTCATTTAGACCTTTTGATAAATTATGAAGGCAAGGAACTTAGAAAGAATCAAAGTTTCATTAATAGCTATAAAAACTATTTTACAAAGAACGGCTAAAACAAGCAGAGTTCTTAACTAGTTTTTTCAAGTCAAGAGTGTGTTTGGAGTCGAAAATAAGTTAATTTCTTTTAGAGGGGAATAATTTAGGAAAATTTTTTTGTTCGAAAAATTTAGGAAAAACATTAACAGTTTTATTGGTATTTGTCATTCTTGAAAAAAATGTCATTTAGTTAGAGTTTTCAAGAGATGTTTTATTGAATATTTGTTCAGAAATCAATAACTAGTGGGCCAAAAATATTTACATGGCTTGCAGGTCGAAAATATTCAGGGTCAGCTCTTAAACCAAGTACTGTATTTATACAACTTACTAGTTGTTAACTTACAACCGTAGATGAAATCAATAGATAAACGGAAAGAATTTGGAGAACACTTCTCCGACTCAAAGCCCATAAGCTAGAAATAAAAGAAAGCTCAAACGTAAACGTTAAATCAATGTGTAAAGAGATGCCACATCACCAGCCCAGGCCCATAAGTATAGACCAATTATCTTTTATTCTTTTTATACAGCACGTAATTAATCCAAAGACGTGTATTATTTTAGATCACAATTTAGAGTTAAGGTAATACTCGGCATCACTAAAAAAGAAAGTTATATTTGTCACGACACCGGAATACTCTTACGTTGGACAAATAACTAAGTAAATATTTGATTGTCACTTAAATCGCAGGACAATATAGAAACCTATAGTTTCAAAATCCGATGACGTTTAAAGTTTACAATATCGATTTTCTCAAGAGGTGTTTAAATGGTACCATTGACATCTTGGTAAGACTATTAGTTGTGGGTTAAAATATTAACTAATGCATTTAAGCATGTATTTATCTTGTAAGAAATGCACATGTTTCTTGAAAAATACATGTGCGTATATATATGGCCTAGATATGGGAGGAAGACAACAGAACTCAGTAACTCACCACACAAAAAGAAAAAGAACAATCACCTTTATTTGAAACAAAACTAGAAGAGAGAGAGAAAACGAAGATGAATGCTACAAAGTTTGTTGTGCTTCTAATCTTTGTTGCTGTTGTGTGTGCCAATGTTGGCGCAAGGCAGCTCGATGAAGTATCTGTTAATACTGGTGCTTACAACTCGGAATATACCAATTCTAATTCTGGGAGTCCCGGTGGTCCCACTGCTAGTGCATCTGGAAGTGTCTATAAAAGTACTTCTGGATATGTCACTGCGGAAGGTCCCACCGCAAGCGCTAATTCTGGCAGCAGCGCTTACGGTGATACCGGTTCTTCTTCTGCAGCGGGTCCCAATGCTGCCGTGGGTAATGCATACAGTTATGGAAGTGCAGGTAGCGGTGCGAGTGGCACCACCGGCAGCCCTTGAGTGCGATTGGTGATCATGCTCAAGTCTCTGCGTATATAATTAATTAATATAACTCGACGAACCAAACAATCTCTCTTGTATACATAAATAAAACTAGAGATTGTCACCTGTAATAATTATGATATAATATTTACTCTTTCTGTGTAATGTTTATGGTATATGAAGTAAATGTAATAATTAAGACCTAAATAATTAGTCTCTGCAAATAAGATATATACATAAACTAATCATGCAACCTCTTTTTTTTGTAACATCTAATCATGCAACCTCATATTTGAAAATAAACTAAATAATAAAGAAATGTAATTTTACCTATTCCGATAAATGAATCCCCAGTCAATCCTCGCCACCACTTACACCTCAACCTCCCGATCCTCCAAATTTCACCGACGAAGTAGAAATGCTTTGTGCAAAAAGTATCGATTGATTTAGTTGTTGATTTTTTCGACTTAGGCATGACCTTCTTGATAACTTGCTTCTTGTTTCGACCGTACTTGTTCGTATCAAAGAAATATGGCTGCCTCAGAGAGAAATAGGTGTCATAAAATTGCCTGCCAACGTATTAGAAGAGTGCAGAGTAAGAAGCTGATATCTGAAGAGTCTTTGTTCAACCTTTATTTTCTCCTCCGATTTTTCATCCTTTTGGGTTCTACCCCCATTCAAGCTTTCATCATAAGCGAGAATTTTGTTTGATGGCACTTCCTCATCTTCCTACAGCGATGACTTTTTGTTCACGCAAGCTACTGTTCTTGTTTGTATCACTTGGCTCCTCCCCTGTACAAGTGACTAGTCTCTAGATTCTTTTTCTTCTTGTGTTACGTTGTTTGTAATCTCTAAGTAACTTAAGAGGGATGCTTGGTTGTTCATGTAAAGACCACACAAACTTCACTTGTTCTGAGACAACTCTTGTTAAAAGTGTGATGTTATTTGTTTGACTAGTTTTAACTTTGCAATATTACAAGATATCTGATTTTTTACTTATAATAGAGGTCTCTTTTTAAACATCAATCGAAATTACTCTGGCAAAGAATCAGACAATTCAAAATAATCTCTGATATAAAAGACAAAGATACGTTACAAAATATCAGACTTCAACGTAACCTAAGAAATTAAGTGCCTGAAACCTGGCACGCAAATACCAAAACATGACTTATACTGTTCTTAACTGTGCAACAGCAATCAAGAAACGAACTCAATTGAAAAAAACGAAACACGAACTCAACTGAAAAACCTAAAAACGAGTCTTTTCTTGTGATCATCTCCACGGTTCTCAGCAGATCAAATCTCCAGGTCTTGGAGCCATCATCATCATCATCGGTCTTCCTTGTCTTCTAGAATTTTCTCTCATAGCATTATACCTTATGACAGAAGGAGGACAGTACTGAAGCATCAGATCTGGCCGTGGTGGAACTACACTCCTCATGACTCTTTGCGGCGCAACAAAGGGATGTTTCAATAGCTCCGCTGCTGTGGCTCTACGTGAGGGCTGCAACGCCATACATCGGCTCAAGAAGTCGTGGGCCAACGGAGATACAAGTCTTGGAAGCCTCCACGTGTAAAAATCTCCCATCATCTTTGGACAGCCTCCAAACATCTGAAGCACAATACACCCTAGAGACCACATGTCAACAGCCGGTCCGATCATCTTGTTTCCGTTGCGTCCCAAAGACTCAGGAGGCATGTACTGCTTCGTACCGCCAGACAAGGATCTTGAATCCGTACAAGCAGGCTCCTTGGATAAACCGAAATCAGCAAGCTTAAGATCCCACGGCTCTCCGACACTCTTGGAAGGGAAGAGGAGAACGTTAGCCGGCTTGAGATCGCAATGAACGTAGCCGTGGGAGTGAAGAGCCTCGAGTCCTTGAAGGATCATAAGAGCAGCACGTCCAATCATAATCTCAGGCATTGGTCGGCCACGAAACTCGGAGATCAGGTGGTGAAGAGTACCTTTGGAGGCAAACTCCATGTTGATGTAGCAACGATCAAGATTGATCCCTATGTGAACATTAGGGTTTGTGGTTTGGACGATACGTGGATGGTCACGGAAACGGAGCATGATCCTATGCTCTTTCTCAAGACTCTTCAAGAATCTGATCGGAGAGGACTTCTCTGCATATAAACGGAATTTCGAATCTCTCATGAGAGCAACGGAACCGAAACCCCCTCGGCCAAGAAAAGAGACAAACTCCAGCGGAGAAGAAGATCCGTCAACAACATGCAAAGCTTTTCTTTCCTCGTCTCTAATCATCTTATTCGCCATACTCTCTAATTAGGGTTTTGCTTCGGTCGAACTCTGGTTTCTGTTCTGTTTTGGTTTGAGAAACGTAAAAGAAATAGAAATAAGAACAAATCAATGATGCTTCTTGATAGAGAGGCTGACACTTATTTATAAGAGAACTTCTATTTGGTTTTTGTAATCGCGAGAGTGCACCGCGTTGTTTCTATTTCCATTTTTTGAATGTTATCATTTTTAATTTCCATTTTTGTATCTTACCATTTTTAATTTCCCTTTTGTGCTGTTCCTTTATCTGATTTCCAATTTTTATTTTAACCACTAACTTGTTATACAAGTTTTTGAGTTGTACCATCCAATTAAACCGAACTAAACCGTCTTAATAAATCCCCTCTGGTTCAACTGGTCTTCGGTTTACTTTCTTTTTTGATATTTTACTTGGTTTGTTTAACTACTTGTGCTTGTACCAATAATTGTTTGAACATACAAATCAAAGAAACTCCTCCGTCATTTCAATCTTTCTCGCCTCTCGATCTACTTCTCTTATGCAGGTACGTACCCATTCAGTTCTGTTTCTCGTCGATGCATATGGATGATTAGATATACAATACATATAGAGTTTCAGAGATTTTCAATACATATTGAGATGCAACTTCGTTCAACTATGTTTGGACATTATTCTTTCGAATGTAATGCTGAACGATAGAGTTGAAGATAAGTCCAACTACGTTGAATAAAGGAGAGCAAAGAAAGTGATATGCTATTAATTCATGACTTATAAGAAAGATAAACCAGATGAGATTCACTAATGGTATCTCAATAGTTGGAATATGTGACTACAAATGATCAAGTAGCTAATATCTTCACCAAGCCATTCAATGGAAAGACTTTATTAAGATGAGGAATTTGCTAGGAGTAACAAAATTAAGTTTGAGAAGGATTATTGAAAAGTAAACTTGATTTTAGATCAAGTATAATTATTAGGCTAAAAATTCAATAACTATTAATTGGTCCAAACTCAAAACCTGATACAAAAGACGATCTTATTTCTATCATTTTATTTTCAAACAAAAACTTATTTGTATTCACATATGTAGGTATGAGTTAGGCCTAGTATGAGTACAGTAAATCTAAATATTTCTAGTTTATTAAGCAAATAAAATTGATATGTATTGCATTTTTTAATTTTTTTTAGTCATGACTTTTTGATATTCATATATATATTTTGGTTTTAAAATTTCATTTTTTTAATAGAAGATATGAAAAATCATAGTCAACATCATTTTTTAATTTTTTCATATTCTCTTTATTATGGATAGTTAATTGAAATTTCATGATTATTTTTCTGATTCATGATATTTTACATTGTCATTAGTCTTATCATTTACTTCTTCCAAAATAATTATAGCTTATTTTGGGTGTGTCCTGCCTCTCAGCTTCTATTAATTTTCTAGAGTTTTTATATATAAATAAATCAATGAATATACCATACTTTATGTGTGTTCTAAACTCACATGTATTATCTGCTCTTCCATATTTTTGAGGTATCTCAATGTGAGTAGGAAGGAGTATTTGTAGTTAGTATATGACATTTAGTTACCGTTTTGATAATTACAAATACATTATTTTAAAAAATTTTAGTTCTGGTTTTTTATAAGGTTGGGCATTCGGGTATCTATTCGGGTTTGGTTCGGAGTCAATTTAGGTTCGAGTTTTGAAATACAAAAAATATGACCTCATTCGGATATTTTAAAATTTTGATTCGGGTTCGGTTCGGTTTAATTAAAAACCCGAATACACTCAAAATATTTTCGGTTCCGGCATTTATTTGGACTTTGGATCTCAAGATACATATTTTATACTAAAAATTACCTATTTTATCAAACGTATAAGGTTAAAATCTAATTCAAAAAGGTAAAATCGTGAATAATATTACAAAAAAATTAAAATCAAATGTAAAATCAATAAATATTTATGTTTTCTTAGATATTTTAATTATTTTTTCTTAAAATATCTGACAGCTTCAATGTATAATTATATATTTTAGTATTTTAAATTTTTTAAGTATATATATAATTAATAATTTTATAAATATATTTATATTTTGGATATTTCGAGTATTCGTTCGGTTTTCGGTTTGGTTTGGATTTGGATTTGGGTTTTAAATACCAAAATTTTAGATCCATTCGAGTATTTTATCGGTTCCAAATTCGGTTCGTTTCTATTTTTTGGATCAGATTCTATTCGGATTTTCGGATTCAGATATTTTGTCCAGTCCTAATTCTTTAGTTGGAGACTCAAGGTATAACAGATATGATACACTCTGTTTAATATCATTCCTCCTTCTTTAGCGTTTTTCCTCCTAAAACTAAGAATACTTGCATTATCATTATCAACCACTACATTCAAAAAATATATTCATAACATTGAAACCCATCATCAATAAAATCTATAAGATGAAATCATGTTTGTTCTAGAAAGAATTTTTGTAGTTGTACTCTTTTTGATTTGTTGTATTTTTTTACTAAATTTTCTTTAAAATATTTTTAACAATGTAACAAACATGTAGTATGAGAATTCAAAATAACAATTTTTTTTTCAAGTAATAATGACTTTTAAAGGAAGAGTTTACAAAATCAGAATATTCATGTTGTCACAAAAGTTATATAAATATAATATTGTGTGTAAAATTAATTTATATGGAATTCACCATTTTTATGTTTACATTATACATTCACGAACTATAATATTTGCTGTAAAATACATTTTTTACGTAAATTAATTGTATAAATATATATATATATATATATTTTTTGCTTTTTCTTTATATTGAATAGTTTTTTTTACAGATATAAATTTTTGCTTTTATTTATATCTTTATAATAAATTATACTTATTATTATAATAAAATAAAACTATATAGCTCCAGGTTTAACCCGGGCCGTAATCCGAGACTCAAAGTATCCCATGCGCAACTTGGGTTGTTCGACAAAGGAATCAAACCGATAATCTGTGCATATTTATATTCTCTGATCATAGATTGTCAACCATTACACAGGCAGGTTAATTTTAGAATTTGATACATAATAAAAGGGGTTTGCAAATTTCTCCCCATTTTCTGATCATTGGATTCGCGACTTTCGACACGCACCACCATTATTTGTTTATTGTAAATTTATGCACAGCAAAGATTTTCCTGAATAAATGCCTTTGTTCTTTTTACATTATTTTCTTTCTTTCTTTATCAACCGAATCTTTTATTTTTCCAAGTATACTCTGTTCAGAAAATTATATCAATGGGAGCACGTGACACTTGAATTGATTTCATTGGCTTGTCCTCTTCAGGGACAAATAGGCTATTCGTGCAAAGGTCAAAATTTCAAGAAAATAAAAATAAACAAGTAAAATTCATTACAATTGGAAAAACGTGGGACTTTTAGCATTCAAATGCAAATAAACACTATATAGCAAACAATGTTTTCACTTCCCATAATTTTACTTTTACTCCACACGACTGTAACGCCACGCTGATGTAGCGATTAGTGGTCGCGTTTGCCAGCCAAGCAATAAACAACCTTCATTCTCTTCCACTTGATATCCATCAGCTCCAGCGTAGAGTGCCAACAGCATACTCGCTTGCTTATACGCATTCGAACCAATATTAACCGGTTTAAATCCTCCAGAACCGAACCTGTTTCTCCACTGAACCAGCGTCTCGTGTCTCTCAACCCGGTCCTCCCCTTCACATGCCACTAGGTTCAATATCTGCCGACCTAAGTACAGCTCAGACATTACACGGTCTTGACTTGGCGGGCCCTCGAGTGAGTCGAATAAGCTCGAGTAGTAATGAAGCGATTCAGTAAACCGGTCGAGAAAACCGGCGCCGTTGTGGTTTGCTTCTTGCTCGACCACTGTCATTATATCTGGTTTAATTGACTTAATCGTGGAAAGAAACTTATCCATCGAACCAGGATGAGCCAAGAGGCGATGGAGCTCCAAAACCGAGTTAACCGCAATTGATTCTGAACCGGGTTTGATCTCGAGCATTTCCGGTTTAAGATCAGATAAGTTGTTCAAGACAATGCTCTTGAATTCGAAATTCACACCAATGGTACTCGCAAGCTGACCAAGTTTCCATCCAACTTCTTGAATCGACTCACCAGATAACGAAGAACCAATCCCGGTTAACCGAAAATCTGGTGGACCGTTTGGTCGAAGAGCTAACGCTTGAATAAGAGCTGGCCATTGTAAACCTTGATTAAGCCCTAAATCAATGACGTGGACTTTCTCCGCAGTAGCAAAAGCCTCAAGTATCGCTTGGTTCGCAGTGAAATGCGCGAACTTGAGATACGGACAAGACTCATAGAAATGACTCTGAAGAGTGTCCGAAAAGGAAGATAAACCCACGTCATCACGAGGGTAAATTCGGTATATCCTCCTCGCTAGCCCTTCAGCGAAATAAGTCGCGACTTTCCTCATCGCACCAGCTTGAGACGAGGCGAGTAAGCCAACGTGCTTAACGAGCGCGTCAGCTAGCTTCAAGTTGTTCTGTTGAACCGCCTCCGCACAAGCCAATAGCGCGTGTACTAAACGCACTCCCGTTTCTTGAGAATCCAAAACCACCATGGACCGTGACGTTACTGACGTATTTGTTGTCGACGAGTCGGATCCATTTCTCGTCCTCTTGCCACGTGGATACGCTGCAGAGCCAGGTATAGCACTGAGATCGTACTCAGACTCCGGTTCGGGTTTGACTTGATCCCTTGTAGGGTTAAGATCAGAGAGCAAGGTATCAACCCATCCAGAGAGATCAGAAGGGTTGTAATGAACAGTATCGTCGGAAAGATGCGAGATTCCATCGCCAAGAACCATCTCTAACTGCTCAAGCTTGTGTGCCACGTCAGCCATGTCGGAAGATCGGACTTTGTAACCTAAAACCACAAGAAGCTCGTCGAATCCGCCGGCTTCTTCTTTGCTCCCCGTCATTGATGATGAGCTACCAACTTTTCCGGTGGAGGTTTCTCGGTGGTTATGCTCTCTCTTCATCGAGAAGATATTAAAACTTTTTAATTTAAAATTGAGTTCTTGAATAATTTATAGCTTATAAAGATGATTTTCTATAGATTTGAGAGAGAGAGAGAGAGAGAAGGAGAGAAGGAAAGAACAGAGAAGATTAGGAACACGGGAGTGTCATAATAATTGAAGGCAAAAAAAAAAAAAGTTCTATTTCTTACATAATGATTATAATTTTCTGAGTCGTATTATTTTATGGAAAAAAAATTTAAAAAAAATAAAATAAAAGTTTGGGGTTTCGGGCCTGCTTTTAATTGGAGTATATGAAATTTAGTACCGGCAAGTTCTTAAAAGCAAGAGCAGAGCCGTGGTACAACCGCAATCTAAAGCAATTATAAAAGGAAATTTATTTACCTCTTTTATTTTCCTATTTTTAATTGTAATACTGATATTTCCCTTGTAGTTGTAGTGTTTGTAGTAGATTCCTCTCTTCTTTTTCTGCGAATAATTTTTTTTTTTTCCCTAAATATTCCCCCTCGTGAAAATGCAGTTTGATTGATGTAAACCTGACATCACTAGTTCAACGAGAGATTCGCAGTTTATAGTATATCGTAATAAATTTATTTCTATATTATTAGAAAATAAACATTTATGGTATTGATTTGTAAGATTTCTACGTCAATGCAGGAGAGTATGTATAAAACTAGAAATTATAATTTAGTAAATAGATAACTATGATCTGGAACTTGTATAGTAGAGAACCAAATTAATTAGGTGTAAAAGTCCAATATCTAAACTCTAAAGCCAACCACCGCCTTTTTTTCAACTATAGTGACATCCATTTGCTACTAATTATTTTCGAATTCTCCTTAGGATTTCTAAACCGATTAATAGGAAATTATAATCATTGGCGATGAGGAAATTTACTGTTTATACTTTATATTGTGTTGTGGTTATTGTTTTTAACTTTTTTATATGTGGCATATATGGAATTATATATCCATAGTAAAAAAATAAAAATACTAACTAATATTCTCATTTCTAGTTTTTTTTTTGTTATGTATATTTTTGCAGGTTTTGTTTGTTACTTTTTCAATCATCATACATCATTTGATTTCTAGTCACAATTCAGAATCCAAGTAATAGAGACATTTACTAATATTATATTAGTAAAAAAATGTTAAACACATAGGATAAGATGAAAAATAATATTTCATTTTGTGTAGGATGTGTATGTCGAGGGATTTTTTTGTTTTACAGGGAGACATTTTTTTCCGCAAAACAATTAGATATATCATAACCTGAAAGCAAGATGAATTGGTGTTTTCTTTATGATTCTCTGATGTTTAAGTTAATATTTATGGAATATAAGACTACAGAAATAGTATTGAAAATCTGAATCATTAGAGAAAACATTTTAAAAATGATTAAAAAATTGATAGTCCAAAAGCAAAGAGAATTTATGGAATTATTGTTTAAAGTAGCACTTTAGGTAGAAATCCAAAAATGGTTATCTCTTTAAATACAAAAATATTATGTAGATATATATATGTATATTTGAATTTTTGCGCTAAGTAGATTAATTAGTTAAAAGATTTTTATCATTCACATGTGATCGTATAAAAGAGGAATCATGAGCTCCTCACTGGGTCTCCAGTGCAAATTTTGCTGCTAATATGGCTTTGCAACATTTGAGAATAGCACAACAACCCAAGGATGTCAGGTGAAATGTATTTGAGTGTTTCATACATGGTCAACCCAAGCAATTTGCAGACAATAACTTCATAATCCGACATTCAACCCCAACAAAAATAAGACTCTTTAAATATATATGTTCCTCTTTTCAATAAGAAAATGATTCCATTTTCTTTCAATCAAGTTTACCGTTCTCTGATATTTATTTCTTCATTTTTGAAACTTCGATTTATTTTTCTAACCAATTTTCAACCATTTCATTCTAAACTCTTAAATTTCACTCATTTTATACTTAAAGTGCTATCTTAGAAAGGCAAGATTCAACAGATCCTCTTTTCTTTTGAATCATCAAACCCTGCACTATTCCCACTCTATTTTTCTGGTTATTTCTGATTTAGAATTTATTCTTATAACTTTCCTTCTATAATTACTAATTTAAGCCTGTAAGAACCCTCAGAAAACACAAACCATACTTCCCCGGTATTCTTCTCGTTTTGTTGGAAAGCTTTGCACCTAAATAGTTTTCAGGAAAAAAATTATTAGCAACATCCTCAGATTTGATCTATTTAAACCGCTAATATTTTATACGCTTCAAAATATATCAAACATTGTTATAACTATAAACAAAAATGATATTAACAATTGCACATTTTACATATTGAGATTAAAACATAATTTGTGTGAAATTTACAATCACTATTATGCATGCACTGTAACTTATCGTTTCACTATCATAGAATTATAAATGTTCGAAACGATTTATCTCACTATTCACAAAGAGCACTGTTGAATATTGACTGTGTCCTATATCCGATATTAATATCTCAAACCTTCTTGTTCTTAAATATTGTCCTAGCGACTTGGCTGGGATTAGCAAACTAGAATATGTACCATACCAATATGGTTAATCTGGATTCATAAGGGGTGATAAGGCAATGTCAAGATTTTGACTTGAAATAGAAAAAGGCTAGACAGTGTTAAAGCGAAGTGGCCGTTGTTGTACTAAGAAGGAATTAAAGTGGTTGGATTGTTATGGTGGGCCAAGAAAAAGGCCAATAATTTCATAGCCAATTTCGGAAAAATTAATTCGAGGGTACCAGAGAAAAATATAAATAGAAAGGAACTATATTACGATTTTGCCCCTGTTCGAGGTCCACCATGACACGGTACTTTCTTTTTGATGATTTTGGCCCTTCACATTCATACATATGACACCAATTCATGTTGGTGTGGGGACTTTTGTTTGCTGTATAATATGATCCGTCGTCCCATGTGACTCACGTTCATTGTCGCTCTCACATTTTGCCCCATCTTCAATCGATTACCATCACTCACAAGCTTTTCCACTTTTTTTTTTTTCTCCAAAAGAGTTCTTAAGGTGGGTGGTCCTATATGTAAGGGTGATAATTATTTATAAACCTGAAAGTGAGTTAGAAGTTGTAATTCCGAGAATGCAATGAAAATACCCATTACGATATGTTTTTTTTTTTAATTAAAAATGTGTTTGTTGTGACAAATAAGTTGTAATTATGGGAGAATCCAGTAGAAGTGACTAAATGGTTCAAAGATAGGTTTACAAACAATTATTAAAACCGGTTCCGAACATAGTTCAATGAGGCAACTTTATGTGGATCATGTTTGAAGAGGCTATACTTTTTTTTCTTTAAGAGTACGTATATATATAAATATTTTTTTTTATTTTTTTCATTTTTATGATTTTATCTTACCTTGATCATGATTTTCTTTTTACATATATTTTTTTTACTTTATTTTGGTCAATCCGTTTTTATTTTGAAAATTTATTTCAATATTAAATTTTACTGGAAAACTCACTAGATTTTTTTATAAATTCTTAAATGTAATTATATTGGCTATAGCAAATTGATGACATTTGATATTTGACATTTGCGTTTCAAATTATCCCAAATTGTCCGAAAGGTTTTGATATTTGTTAAAATATTTCAAATGTTTAAAATTTCCTATAAATTTTATGATATTTCAAATCATTAAACACTTCACCTGTTTCGGTTTAATAAATATCTAAACTCTTCACATATATATAAAAAAATTAAAGTTTGGTTATAAATATATATCTTTATGATTAAAAAGTTTCAATAATTTCAAATCAATAATATTCAATAAACTCAATTTTTATTTTATTTACATTTACAGTTTATCACTATAAACTAATAAAAAATACATAAAAACTTAAAGAAATCTATCTTTCTGAAAAAAAAACTTCAAAAGTAAAATCTGTTAACATTTTAATATGATTATTATGACACTACACTTGGGATATAAACATTGCTCAAAAGCATTTCGTCCCTTTTTAATAATTAGGGCAATTATGAATAAGAGAGTGATTCTATTGACATTAGAACATTTTATGTCCCTCCGAATTATGAGCATTAAATAAGAAATAGATAATTTGATCGAACGATACAAGATCTACTGATCTGATAAGTAGCCGAGTAGGCAGAGGTCGTACATACTAGTAATAAACATAAACTTACCCACAGTTATTAAATGTTGTTGTAAATTTTTGGAAGGAACTGAATACGAAAAATCTTGGCAAAATTAACAAGATTCCAAAATAATCTTGGCAAAACGAAAGCCAAGACATCAGTGTGTCACCAAGAAAACATAATTTGGAGGTCGTATTTTAGTTTGATATAGGAAGCGGTAAATAGCTTTCACCGATATAATTGAATGTTCAACCAATCATGATACATAAGATTTATTAGAAGACCCTACATATTTCAGAAAGCTGATCACAGAATTGTATAACTTACAATCACAAGACCCAGAAATATATTTTGTAATAAGCAAGTTGAGCCACTAGGTGTTTCCACCAATGACAGGACACTTGCAAGCAACATCGAGCTTTTTGGTAATTAAAAGGGATCCATCACATTTACTACATTTTATGATTTTACGTAAGTTTCATGTAATAATAATTAGTTATTTATCTTGAAGAAGGTTATTACAACTAGATAGGTATTTTGTGGACACAATAAATATTCAGCACGATCGTTTTTTCTGCATGTGTTACACATGCATCGACTGTACATTAAAATTTTTTTGACCGAAGGTTTAACTGTACATTAAAATTGCATGTCACATTCATTTTCTAATGTCTAATTACATGTTACAATCTTTTGGGGAAATAATAAATTATAAAAATTAATTACCATTACCCTTCTGAAGCTACTTAAGACGAATATGCTTTGTTAGTTTTTAAATGAAAGATTTTTTATAACATTGAAAATGCAAAATTCAATCCACTTAAGTCTATTCACCTCTATTTACGAAAAGACATTCATGAATAGTGGTCCTATTGACATTAATATACTTCCATTGAATTTAATTTCATTTAGTATTTTTTCACATATTATCTAACGCATAATTAAAACTCGAATTAGCATGGTAAGAAAAATATGATCGGAGATGTTTTGGTGTTGGTTTTATTTTTCATAGAAATCTCTTTATCATCATTGTTACAATTACTTGCCGTTCTAAATAATATAATTATTTAGATGTTGTGATACGAGGAGGCTTGGAGTTTGAATCTGTACCTGAAGGAAGATAAAGGGTAAAATGTTAAGATGATAGATATAATTATTTTTTATAAGTTTTGATGGTTGTTAGAATAGTAAGAATGTACATGTGACGACTTTTGAGATGTTGATGTAGTGATGTATAATCCTAGAGAATCCGCTTTTCTACCGACATATGTATATATATGATGACATATTTGTTTATGTTGTTATAGAAAAACCAATTTTGACAAAATTTAAAGTACCATAAACAAAATGTTTGTAATTTTAAGATTTTTTCACCGTTCAGTTAATACTTATAGTCATCGCCTAAATTAAAAAAAAAGGTTAAAAGAGAAGCCAATCAAGACTCCATCTCCATGATTAGCTGGTTAAAGGAAAATGTCATTTCGTTTGTATCATATCATCTTAATGTGCTAGTGTTTTTTCCTTTATAAACAATTAAAAATAAGCAATTTTCCTTTAAAACAATTAAAAATAAGTGATAGTTTATGGATATTTTGTCTGTTTATATAAAAAACAAAATCTCTGTTTATATAAAAAAATAAAATATTAGTCTATTTTCAGATAATTTCAACTATATAATAGGTGATTTCTTTTAGATAGAATAGCTGATGAGTATAGGGTAAAAATATATTCACTAAAGAGATCATGAAGAAATACTTCATTCAGAGGTGTCATAAGATCATTTCTGTTCTATTATCTTGTCGTAAGTTCATACTGCACGTGAAAAAAAAAATTGAAGGCCACTCAAGAGAAATACAACTTTCCAATATTTAAGTTAGACATTGATCGAGAGCGATAATTCGAAATATATATTTATGAACTAGATTTGTGAGCTTCGTTTGTAGATCGGAATAATGTATGTTTAGTAATCTATCATATGTGCATGAGAATTGAAAAGAATAGGGTTGAAATTATTTTCCGGCTTTTCTATTAAAGTTGTCTTATATATATCTAGATATAAGCACTATGTAATCAGAAAAACTACCTCCTCTTATGAACTTGATCCTTTCTCTGTTTATAGAGGAGGATTTTTGGTAGAGTGTCCTTTCACACGATCTATTTCGTGTCCGAGTTAATGATAATTACACTTGCGTAGTTCGTAAAATTATCTATCGTGGTTTTGCAGAATTTCCAAGAACAATAATAATGCATTTATTTATACCAAAATAGTGGGGACTAATGAAAGCCTCCAATCATATATTTTGCCCAACCTGAGGTTGTGAATATGGTAAATTCGATTCGAACAGAAACAACACAAAAATCTTTTTAATTATAAGGTTTCTAATGAAAAACTAATTAGCTAGTTTTGTTTCGTTTACCTAAAAATTTCCACAAAAATACCCTATATGTTCTCTCGATAATTATCGTATAGATATATTCATTTGTTGACAATGCTTAAGAGGTCGTGTAAACACCACATTTCTGTATTTTAAATTGCTAATTGTTATATTCTTTTGTAACCACAGATTCACAATCAATCGTGCAAGTTCTTTCTTTTTCTTGATAAATGAGAGATGAGATGAGAGGTTTAGAACAATAAGGGAATAAAGAAGAAGAAACTTTAAGGACCATTAAAATTGTTGTCTAACCAAAACAAATATAACATGCCTTTTCATGTGACATATGATGGTGGGGATACACTTATTATTCTCTAACAATAAAGAATCCTATACAACTTTACATGTAAATCTGATATCTATCATCTAAAATATTTTACCTTTTAGATTTCCTTTTTCGAATTCATTTTCTTAATACATGATTATTATATGTTGTTTTTAATACTGATACAACTCTATTAAATATTAGATTTGTTTGAACATATCTAACGAGACTTGAAAACGTTCTATACACACAGATTTTCATTAACTTTGTTTATGAATTCAAATCGATGGTGAATGATTTCTCTTGCTGAAAATTAACTTTAAAAAAGAATATAAAAGTGTTTTGGAACCCTTAATCATATGTCATTAACGTTGCATGATGAATAACATCAAATATAAACACAGAGATGTTCATCACACTAGATTTACCAAACATTTCTCTGTTTAATCTTTATTTTAATCTTTTTAGGTTTGTGTAATATGAGCTCATTTTAGGACAATCTAAGATCTTTTTAATTTTTTTATTGCTATATTTCCTTGTTCAATATCAGTATCTGATGTCTCATAGTCATATATAGGCTTATCGGTCATACAAGAACACCCTCTTATCACTTTAGGCTACCATTATCTTCCAGATTCATGACCTATACATTCAAACATTAAAGCCTTTTAAATATATATTTATTAAGAAACACATAATTTAATATTTATGATTAACACAAATTAATTTTAAAAATTACCACTTTGCCTATGCGGAGACTGCGACTCAGACCTCAAAAGCAATTGCAAAACAATGTATAAATTTCGGGTTTCAGCGTTAATGTTGTCTTGGTCATAAACTCTATCATCCGGTTTATGATAGAATTTAAAGTCATCCAAACACTCTTAACCATCCAGTTCGAATCATAGAATTGATATCATCTCATCATAAACTCAATCCTCATTCGTTTTATTTTCTGTTTTTATTTTTGGAATATCCTAATCAACGCCTCCTATAGCTCTGCATTTGGCTGTATCGACTTATTCTTCATAATTTTAAAGCACTTTTGGTATTCACATGGAAACATTGAAATGGGGAGATATATTTTGGTATTCCATCTTGTAGAACTGCTTGAGAGCTTGTTCAACAACATTTCCTTCTATAAACCTTTCAATGAGATAAAAATATATTCATCAGACATAAACTCTTTATTAGAAAGACTAGTTAGGATTGTATCTACGCATTTCTCTTTCTCAAATTTAGAGGATGTATTAAATATGAAATTTGGAAAATTTTAAAATATTTCATTTTTAATGAGTTTTAGATTATTTTGGTGAATTAGAAAAGTTATTAGAATTTTTATTTAATCACTACATAATACCATATAAAATCAAAAGTGTTATAAATCAATTAGTGATGGACTCCATAACCGGCCTATATTTAGAATTTCCCTTTTTTTTTTATTATCTTAGGTTTTCCTTTTACTTGGTTATGTAAACCACTATATATATGTAACCTCATTCATTCATTAATATACATAGAAACATTCAGTTTCATAACACGTTATCAGCACGATTATTCTAAAACCCTGAGCGCACGAAACCCTAGCAGCCGCCACCGTGAGAACATATCCAATCCAGCTCGTGTTTGTTGCAGCTCGTGGTCAGCTTGTTTTCCGAGGTCTTTTAGCTCCCGGTTCAATCCATTCAACCCATTCGGTGTTTAAGGTAAACAAAATCAAATCCCTAAAACATAAGATCGAATCTGTGGAATTAGAACCCTAATCTGAAACCCTAATTTCTGAAAACCCCAAAATCGATTTTATAAATTCCTAAATTTGATTTTGGTTCATTGATTAATTGTTCTATCAACCTTGAAAACATATTAATATTGCTTCCTTAATAGAAACATGTTTTCAAATTCAATCATGATGTAAAACCTGTTTGTTAGGTTGTTAAACCCTAATTTAGAAACCCTAAAACCCTAATTCTGAATCATGATCACTTTGTTATATTGTTTGATTAATTTATTAAACCCTAATCCTGAATTTTGATAGTTTTGTTAAATTTTTTGAGTGATTGATTGACTTGATCATAATTCAGAACTGTTTATTTTATGAAACCCTAAACACTAAAATCCGATTTTAGACTTAAACCCTAAATTGATTCAATTCTATGATAATTGTTTCTGATTGTATTGATTGATCTATTGATCCCTTGAAATCGAAAATTGCAAACCCTAATCCTATCCCGAATAGGAAAATCTAGTTTTTCCTTTTCAGAGAATTTTTTTTTTGTAAAATCCTAATCCTTGCATGATATTTTCCTTTTATTATTTGTCCTACATCATACTTGTCTAGGATTGATTTTTATACATAGAAAATCACATGATTACT
>OVBI01002097.1:0-24260 GCA_900406495.1 Sisymbrium altissimum | reverse complement strand
TTTAAATAATAATTAATCCTGCGCAAAAGCGCAGGTACTATCCTAGTTAAAATTTAAAGCCTAAACCCAAACTTTAAAACTTCATCAACGACACAACATTTGAGTTACATAATTAAAGGAAAATAATTAAAGAAAAGCTAGATGTTATATTGTAAAAGCCAAACCCAAATCCATAAATGATAAACAATTGTGACTACAAAGAATTAAAGCTGATATATTTAAGATAGATAAACCTTAGTTATAAATAAACAAAACTTAAGTTAAAAAAAAATAAACAAAACTCTAATAAATAAATGAGTAGCCTAAATAAACGAAACTACTATATAAAAGTGCAATCCCCTCTCCAAAGGTACACACATCAGCATCTGAAGAGAGGACACGTGGCATCAAAACCTTTTTGTCCGCAGGTATTTCTATTTTGCCCGTCTTCAGTAGTTGGCTTTCCGTTTTCCCCTATTCTTCATTAGGTTTCAGCTGCAGCATGCTTCTCACTGTTTGAGAGAACTTCTGCGCATCTTCCATAAACCAGTAACTCTTCCTGAAGAAGATATTATTTTGCAGCCAAGCTACCCACATGGATCCAGAGCTGGCGAAGTAGTTCCACAAACGTTTAAGTCTGAAAACTAATTCGAACTGCTCCAGCATTCTGATACTAAGCCCACCTCCAATCAAACTTCTGCTCAAACGGGCAGGAAAGCAGCACTCCACAACAAATATTACTCCTTGAATCTTCTTTAGTCTCTGCAACTTTGTACAAAGCTGATGCCGGTATGGTTTTAGCATGACCAGATGGCCCAACAGCTAAGCTTACCAGTGAAGGATACAACATTCTTTTCTTCAGGACTCGCATTGGAACTAGATGTCTCTTCCCAACCCAATCAACAAACAATATATATCTGTGAAGTTAAAAATCTGAGACCTTACCAACACTCCAGCAGCAAGGTGTATGATTTTGTTCCCTTTTGCATATACCCTGGGAAAGCAATTAATTGTAAAGTAATCCAGGACATCTTCAAGCCTGCTTCAGTATAACAACAAACAACACAATAAACATGTTTAAGAACAATCTATACAAGCCAATCTGACTTTGTAATACATGTATTGGCTCGTAAGAACCACAACATCAGATTAACAAAGGATAAACTGACAATTACTCTACATTCCAATTATGATGTGCCAATGTACAAAGTTAAGTCTAATAACATGTTTCAGAGCAAGTTATACACATGGTTAGTCCAATATCAAAATAATCAACAGTAAGATCGAAAAACCAAAACAATTTAGTATCTTATTCAAATCCTCAGATAAAATTGTGAAGTGATCGAGTAAGAAGAAGAGGAAAGAACAAGTAAATACTTACTTACATGGCATGGTGATCTCAAGTCGGATAATCTCCTTCTCTTTCCACTTTACGACAAGAAAAGTGCACTTTCTCATACGAATTAAAGATTTTGGATTTCGGATTGTCGGTAAAGGCCAGAGGGGAAGGATCTCTTCTTTGAGATTACGATCATTCATCCCTTCGTGGGCACGCCTATCTACATGTCTCCCGAGTCACTCCAAGATGGTACCGTCGAGAAAGCCCTAGATTTGTGGTCTTTGGGTTGCATAGTGCTTCAAATGTACACTGGTGAGCAGCCGTGGTTAGCAGTTGATGTTCTTAACCATCTTCAGGTTCTTTTAGCGGATGACAAGAAAGCACCTCACATTTCAGACACTGTGCCGTCGGACGCAAGGCAATTTCTAGACAAGTGTTTCTCTTTGAAACCTCAAGACAGAGGAGCCGCTTCCGAGTTGTTGCTGCATCCGTTTTTGGTCGGAGTTGATGATAAGAATATGCCTGATGCCACCGCCGGCGGAGAGAAGAGGCAGGTGACGAAACTAAAGACTATTTCATCAACCCTCCCACTGTTCAAGAGAGTATCAAATAAACCCCTAAAGCTGAATATTCTTCCTGCAAAATCCACTTCTGTTCCCGCTCATTAGAGTTAAACATTAATTACCACTGTAAGTCTGTAACCACTCTGATTTTTTGTTTTTTCAATTCTCAAATTGTATAATCTTATAGTATGAATCTAATTGATATGAATATATTTCCACGTTTTTCGAAGATTTATGTTCATTATAAAGTTAACTAGTAATTCAATAATACAATATAGCCCAAACTGATTGTACCTTGTAAGTGTACACTTCCTTTGATATTTAGCTTCGCGAATGGGAAAAGAATTACATACAACGAAAGGTTCAAACACATTGCCCGGTTTATAATTGCCCCATCTTAAAGCTTAGTGGTATAAACACCAACCAACAATATCAAAGGAACCACCTTATTATTTTGGTATGTAGGAACCCTCTATACTAGCTTAGCCTAAAATTACCAAAACGGTTTTACCTAACAATTACTTGATCTACTCTGTTCCCTTTTGTATACCCTTCGAAACCAATGACCTTGAGAATGTGAGTATTGTAACAAATGCAAGAGCAATGATGTTGTAAGACATATGGTAGTAAGGCTACAGCATGAATAAGACATATGGTAGTAAGGCTATAACATCAGATTAACAAAGAATAACAACAACTCAGATAGATTCCTATTATGATATGCCATGTACAAACCTAAGTCCATTATCAAAAGTAAAACAATTTGTAGCTACAGTCGGAAGTGAATTCGTGGATCCTTTAATTACATAGCCAAACTAGCTCCGTTATAAACTCCTAACGCAACTTCATCAGCTTCACGTCCTCGACATGGTTGAGAAAGGTGTGAACTCTAAAAACCCCATCAAACGCTCTCATTCGTTGGATTTCATGCCGTCTTACAGTTCCCCTCTCGAAATTGTCCAAGTAAACATGGAAAGAGTCAGATGAATAGTTGGGCGACAGGACAATTTCACTTGCAGAAGTCACTCCAACAATGTATAAGGACTTCGCTGCAACTAGATCCTTCCACATAGCAGGTAAGTTGTAAACATGGTGTGACCATTCATGTTTCTCGGAGTCTTTTAGAACCCACATCTCAAAACCTGTACTTGTTCCACTAATAAGATACGGGCCCGGTTGCACCATTATTGAAGCAAATTTACCGTTGTAGTCAACCAGAGTTTCTGCATGATAAGCTCTAAAGAAACTTTCCGTGACTTTAACAAAGCTGAACTTCTCCTATCTAACATGAAAGCAAACTATCATATAATTACCCTCGGAAAACCTGTTAGGCCAAGTTGTGTAATACAAAACACCGTTGATGCATATAAAACCTCCCGCCGGAGTCATAAGGGGTATGCCACGATCAATCTTTCTCCATCTCAGTTCCCCAGTTCCTCCTAAAGTAAGAACTTGATGCTCCTCAGTTACTCCATATGGCTCGGTCATTGCCAAGACCTTGTGTTGTTTGCCAATCGGATCATACCCTAACATGTTTATCATCGCAGTCCTCCTCTTTTTATTCATCTTGGGTAAATTAAAAGATTGTCCCGTGCTAGGGTTACATATCACGTTGTAGTTCTCCTTCCCTTAAACAGACGATACTCTTCAATACAGAGCAAACCACAGAGAGGTGTATGTATATTGTGGACGCGCTCAAAGTGGAAATTCATATGATCATTGGCCATGGCTACAGGAGACGAGTCATCCTCAGGATCTTGAGGTGAGGAGTAAAAGATTACCTCATCTTTTTTACTGTGGGCGAACAAAAGCTGAGGGCGAGCCAAAAATTTGGTCAAGAACGACCCCGTGAAATGGGAATGGCCAAGTAGGGAGGCCAAGTAGGGAGGCCCATCGCTTCAATACACAACCAGACTTCGCAATAGAGTTGAGCAGAACTTCAAGAATATCTCCGAGATCGTTTGGGATCGTGATGATTGTCCATAAGACTTCTTCAGCATTATTAACTGGTAAGATGGTTTGACGATCCTCTGAGACGTTGTGCCGACGTGATTCCATGGCCGGAGCAATTTGCTTCAATCCCTACTAGATATTAGTTGCTTGCGTAAAATGCTTAATAACCCATCCGACTCTATCTATGCTTTCGTTCAGTAAACAAAAGGTACACTTTGCTTCGTTTTGGTTTGATAAAACGACACATGTGATTTGATTATTAGTCTGCGTGTCGTGTTTTCTATTAAAAACGGTGCAGCATTCTTGACTGTTTTAAATTTGAGGAACATTTTCTTGATTAAATCCTGCAACACAAGAAAAGCTTCATGAGAAGAAGAAAAGAACAAGACAAGAAAAAGCAAGAACAAAGAAGAAGAAAAAGCGGAGAAGAAGACGTTGAAGTAGAGTGACAAGTGTGTGTGAGTAGTAGAGAAATCAATATAAATATGTATGTGTGTGTGTGTTGTGTGTAGAGTTATATATATGTAAAGGCCATAAGTGTAATTCTATCTTGTGTAAGATTATCCGATTCTCAATAAGTTATCTCTCTTAGTTTCTTCTTGTTTCACAAACACAAAAGAGAGAATGTGAACAAGAGAGCTAGAGAGAGTAAGAGAGAGCAGCTCATAAGAGAGATCAGCTCAAGAGAGAACAATCGTGAAAGAGGAAAACAGAGAAACAGAGAAAACAGAGAAAGAGAGAAGAGTGAAACCTGTAGTTGTCTGTAGTTTTTCTCAAGAAAGTCAACAGTTCTTTCCAATCGCTTCTCTTATAGGTGGATTAGTATTTTTTTAAATTACTTTAAAGCTGGTAGGTTTGAGACCAGAGCTGCAAAGGAATCGAAAACATCCTCAAGCCTCCTTCAGTATAGTAACAACACAATAACATGTTTCAGAGCAAGATATACAGCCAATATGACTCTTATACATGTATTGGCCCATAAACCACAACATCAGTTGACAAAGGTAACAACAACTCAGATAGATTCCAATTATGGTATGTCATGTACATGCCTAAGTCCATTATCAAAAGTAAAACAATTTGTAGCTATAGTCGAAAGTGAAACAATTACATAGCCAAACTAGCTCCGTTATAAACTCCTAACACAACTTCATAAGCTTCACGTCCTCGACATGGTTGAGAAAGGTGTGACTCTAAGAACCTCATCAAAGGTTCCCATTCCTTGCATTTCATGCCGTCTTGCAGTTCCTCTCTCTAAATTGTAGAAGTAAACATGGAAAACGTCGGATGAATAACCGGACGACAAGACAATTTCATCTGCAGAAGTCACTCCAACAATGTCTAAGAACTTCGCTACAACTAGATCCTTCCACTCAGCAGGTAGGTTGTAAACATGGTAGGACCATTTATGTTTCTCGGAGTCTTGTAGAACCCACATCTCAAAACCTGTACTTCTTCCACTAATAAGATACGGGTCCGATTTCGCCATTACTAAAGCAAATCTACCCTTGTAGTGAACCATAGTTTCTGCAGGATCCACTGCTCTAATGTAAGGTTCCATGACATTAACAAAGCTGAACTTCTCAGATCCAACATGAAAGCACACTATCATAAAATCCTTGTAAGACCTGTCAGGCAAAGCTATGTAATACAAACACCATTGATGCATATAAACTTCCGCCCAGGAGAAACATGAGGTACGCCACAATCAATCAGTCTCCATATCAGTTCCTTAGTTCCTCCTCCTAATGTAAGAACATGATGCTGCTCAGTTCTTCCATGTGCCTCGGCCATTCCCAAGACCTTATGTTGTTTGCTCATCGGATCATACCCTAACATTTTTTTCATCGCAGTCCTCCTCCTTGTATTCATCTTGGGTAAAGTAAAAGATTGTCCCGTGCTAGGGTTACTTATCACCCACTCAACGTCTGCGGTTTTCTTTCCATTTAACAGCTGTTCATCTTCAATACAGACCAAGCCACAGACAGGGCTATGTATATCGTAAATAGAGTCAAAGTGGAGAGTCATATGATCATTGGCGACGGCTGACCAGTTATCATCAAGATCTTGAGGCTGAGGCTGAGGCTGAGGTGAGGAGAGGAAGATTACCTCATTGTGTTTACGCTTGGGCGAACAAAAGCTGCGGGCGAGCTAAAGATTTGGTCAAGAACGACGTCGTGAAATGGGAATGGCCAAGAAGGGAGGCCCATTGCTTCGATACGCAACGAGACTTCGTTATAGACTTGAGCCGCAACCTCAAGAATATCTCCATGGTGAGTTTGGTTGGTATCGTGATGATCGTCGTTGGGAGTTCATCAACATTGGATTGACGATCCTCCTAGACGTTGCACGGACGTAGTTTCATCATGGCGGAGCAATTTGCTTCAATCCTTAGATACTTCTTGGTGAAATGTTGATTAAACCCATCCGACTCTTTATGTATCATCATCTTCCATTTGAATTTGCTCAGTAAAACAAAAAGGTACAGGTTGCGTCGTTTTGGGTTGGTAACGGCACACATGTTATGAAAAAACGGCACACGTGCCATTGTTTCCATTAAAAACGGAGCAGCGTTCCAGACTATTTTAAATTCGAGGAATTTTTTTTGCTGTTAGAGCATTTTCGATTGTAATAATCAAGAACCAGACGAGAGTAAGTAAACTAATCTCACGGAATTTTTTTATTTTTTTGCTAACAAATTGATATTTTGCTCTTTTGTTATATCACAAGAACTTCTCTTATAAAAGTGGATTAGTATTAAAAATCAATACAAAGCCCGGACTAAACTATTTTTTTGCCATTGTTGAAGCATGTGTGAGATTTCGATTGTAATCAAGAAGAGGTTATACATTCTTCACTCACTCACTCATTAAGTAATTACTAATACTTTTATTAAATAAAGATCCTAAGCACGTTCGCCTCTGATTCTTCTAGCGAGCTGGATGTCCTTAGGCATGATTGTGACCCTCTTAGCGTGTATAGCGCAGAGGTTAGTATCTTCGAAGAGTCCAACGAGGTAAGCCTCCGCAGCTTCTTGGAGAGCAGCAACGGCACTGCTCTGGAAACGAAGATCCGTCTTGAAGTCTTGAGCTATCTCTCTCACAAGTCTCTGGAATGGGAGTTTGCGAATCAGTAGTTCAGTGCTCTTCTGGTACTTTCTTATCTCCCTTAGAGCCACCGTTCCTGGTCTGAATCTATGCGGCTTCTTCACTCCTCCTGTTGCTGGAGCTGATTTCCTTGCTGCTTTTGTCGCTAGCTGCTTTCTTGGAGCTTTTCCTCCTGTTGATTTTCTTGCCGTCTGCTTGGTACGAGCCATTTTGATAACGAGGGAGAAAAAGAAAGAACTGTTTTGATTGATTTTCTTGAGAGTTAAGCAATGGAGGAGATTGAGATCTGATTGTGAATTCGTTACGACAGAGAAAAGGAACAAATAAGAAGAAGCGGGAAAGTAGATTTTGCTTTCGTTGTTTTCGCGGCAGTAAATCTGAATCGTTCATTTGGCTTTAATCGACGGATGTAAGAGGTTTATATCACGATCCGCGTGAAATTCATAACAGCCGTAGATTAGTATAAATCTTACGGACAGACTTTACTCTTTCCAAATGCGATCCGTGTGAAAGTGCATAAGCCAATAGAAAGCCTTTATCGTAAAAGACACTTATGCCCCCTCTTCTTTTCCGTAAAAAAATACACACTTGAGTAAGACGCTAAATGCGTTGAGTAAACTAGTTTATTGATCGTATTTTCCGTAAAATACACACTTGACTCAATTTCTGTAAAAGATTTGAACAATACACCGATAGTTATTGATTATAATTCAAGATAGAGACTAATACTAAACCCACCTCTGAAACAAGAGTTGTTTTATAAATTTACCAATCTACAGACTTTGACATCTTCAGGTACAAGTGCTAATGTCATGAATCAGTTTTGGACTAGTGAAGATGCATCATTCCTCTCCTCTATGTTGTTCTCGTCTTTCTCGGTTTTGTCTCCATTACTAGGTTCTGTGGAAACAGACACTTTCTCGCTAGCTTTTGAACAGTACTCGCCGTGTTGCCTTCTATCACTTCGGGATTCTGTCCTGGACAAACTGAGCATAGGAGTAGCATCTTCCCAAATCGACTCCAACGTGAAGGACTCACCAATCTCTAGGCCATTTGCTCTAGCAAAATCTTTCCAGCCCTTTCCCAAACTCATTCTTCCTTGGCTTTCTCGTAGAAGATTTGCCATCCACTTTGTACCATCTTTTCCCAACAGTGTTATCGTCCCAGGTTCGTTCATGCCATTTTCCCTCATGAATGGCAATGGAAGACCCTGGAAAGAAGATTTGAATGGAGAAAATAACCGATAAGAATGCAAGTATTAGAACTAACTATCCTTCTAAAACAAGAGTTGTTTGATGAACCCACCAGTCTACTGTTTTTGAAGCTGTCCTGTGTAAGTGTTAATGTAACAAATCGGTTCTGGCTTCTGAATTCCGTACCGAGCAAGCTAAGCACAGGAGTAGCATTTTCCCAGATCAACTCGAATGTGAAGGAGTCACCCATTTTTAATCCGTTTGCTTTAGCAAAATCTTTCAAGCCCTTTCCCAAACTCATTCTTCCTGAGCTTTCCCGTAGAAGATTTGCCAGCCTCCTTGTACCATCTTTTCCCAACAGAGTTACCATTCCCGGTTTGTCCATGCCATTTTCTTTTAAGAATGGTAACGGAAGATACTGGAAAATATATTAACGGAGAATTAAAAAGAGACCATTTTGTGATAAAACCAACAAGAGCTTTTGTTTGATGAACTAACCAGTCTACTACTTTTGAGGCTGTCATTTGTAAGTGTTAAAGTCACAAATCGGTTCTGGTTTGGTGAAGTTGAATCTGTACATGTTTGACGATTGTCCTTGTCTCCTTGTGTTCCATCACTGGTAGATTCTGTGGGACAGACACTGAGCATAATTGTCTCCCCGTTTTTCATTAGTTTGAACTTAAAGAAACTTCCTGCTTTTCTGCCGTTTTCTTCACAGAAATTTCTCCAACCTTGGGTTATATAAAAAGTATCAGACGATTTGTTGAACCTCAGATCCAATGCCCATGATCTCTCCACTTCATCTGTTAAAACAATCTTGTGGAATTTTCTTTTAAGACCATTTATGATTGTCAAATCTTGTGGAAGACTCTGCAAAAACACCAAAACTGAAGTTATAATAAACTGAAAAAAAATACATAGAGTTGCCTACTATACTTTATCAAACAGGTTTTCTCTTAAACCAACAACAATGAAATCTTCACCAAATGCACAATTCTAGAAACAGCAATTAATCTGATAAGCAAATAAACCACAATACGAATAAACAATATGAGTGTAGAATTAAATAATCACCAGAGAATCTTCTTGTAGATTCGAAGCAGTAACAGTAGCCACAAAACAAGAGTTGTCCGAAGAAGAAGAAGAATCAACTTCTGCTTCTGAATTGTTCTTCCTCACTCTCTTCTCTCCAGAAAGCACTATATCACAAGCATCCACACATGTTAAAAACTTCTCTAATTTTCATATATATATCACTACAATAAGACAGAACACAAGTAAAGCTACCCTTGCTGTCCTGATCACCACCTTCTCCTTCTACTCTTGGATGCTTCTTCGTAGAGATGTAACCTGTATATAACATGTAAGATATCTCCCATACACACAAAACAATCCACGAATGAACACAATCATTACCAAACAGCCTTAGCTTCAACTGCTAGATGATTGTCCTAAACTCCTAAAATCACTCATTACCAAACAGTTTTCTCTTCACATAAAAACCAAACAGAGCCAAAACTTACCAGTCTTGTTCTGATCCGTGTTGCTAGCTATGTCTAGATTGTTACAACAACTGGATAGATGAAACACCATTCTCTTCTAGCTACTAATATCTTCTTCTCCACGCTTCTTCCTTGTTGATACTTCGAGAAGAAACTCTACATGAATCGGCTACAAAAGTAAAATATCAGAGAACAATCAAAATAAATAAATAAATAACTTATTCGGTTTGTACCTCTTAGAGAGCGAGTGTTAGCATGCATTTCTGGAATATTCGAAAATCTCAGCGTCTAATTTTGATTGGATGATTAGAGATGCAACTTTTTGGTTCTTTTTTTTCGCCGTCGTCGTGCAAGTAACGATTCGGTTTGGTTCGGTTTTAATTTTGCTTCCGGTTAAATGTCTCCCTAACCTTTTGTTTAAACCACAGTGCGGGCTCGATTTGAGGTTCCTTTCCGTGGATCTACTTGGCGGCGAAGATCCGGCAAGAGCAAAACGTACGATGGCGGAAGGAGTTGAGAAGAGATGAAAGGGTAGCCTAAGGAATGACACGTGTTTATTGAGATGACACCACACACCGTGGAGCTTTTGTTGGGCTTCTCTATTGTATTTCTCGTCACCAAGTTGGGCCCAATATTTTGGGCCGGCTTAAAATCCTTTCTGAAGCCCAAAAGCGAAGACGTTTGAAGAGATGAAGGGTAGCCAAAGGAATGACACGTGTTTATTCAGATGACACCACACACCGTGGAGGTTTTTTGGGCATCTCTCTATGCTACGTCACCAAGTTGGGCCCAAATATATTGGGCTTATAATCCTTTCTGAAGCCCAAAAGCGAAGAAGTTAGAAAGCTCTTCGTAGTTGTATTTGGCTATTTGCTATGGTATTTTAGGTTCTTTGATTGGTGTTTGTTATTCAGATATACAGATGTATAAATTCAAGTTCTAATATTTCGTATAAATTCATAATTGTTGGTTGAATACGTATAAAAACGAATATGACATTGTTCAACGTAAATAAAATAAACCATTGAAGGACATTCTCAACCACATATCTAAACAAACTTTCTTGATATATATGGTTCTCTCAACATTTGGAACAAAACTTAAGAACTGGAACTGTGTCTTCCCAAACCAACTCCAAGACAAAAGACTCACCAATCTTAACCTCGTTAACCTCACAGAAGCCTTTGACACCTTTTCCTAAACTCATTGCTCCTCTTTCCCTCTTATCCATCAGAAGTGACATCGACCATTTTGCGCCATACCTGTCAATCATCTTTATCTTCCCTGATATGTTGATGATTCCATTCCCCTTTGTGAATTCCAACGGGAGATTCTGTACATTCCATTTTTTAGATTATACAAAAGTGAAGAAAAAAAAATGAAAGAGAAAGACAAGAGCTTTGTTGTGGAACTTACAAGTTTAGTAGCAGGAGTAAGTGTTAATGTCACAAATCGGTTTTGGCTTGTTGTGATATTATCTTAGTTTCATTAGCTTCTGAACATTTTCCTTTCCTAATAGCTTCGTTGGTAGGTTCTGCAGGAGGAAGATCATCTTTGTCGCTAGCTTTAAAACAGCTTCCTTGCCTTTTGCCATTACGGTTAGCTTCTACCCAAAGAAACTCTTTTTCGGTAGATTCTAAACCTTGCCTTGTGTCAATACTAGGCTCTACAGAGGCAAAAAAGAAAAAAAAAACAGCTTATGTTGTTGATACAAAAAAAATAAAGAGAAGACAAAACTTACCAAGATTGGGCAGATTCAAAGGGAGCAACTTAAGCACAGGTGTTTCGTCATTTCGGACCAATTTGAAATTGAGCATGTCTCCTGCTTTCTTCCCATTAGCGAGACAGAAACTTCTCCAGCCTCTTCGCATGAGATACCGGCCTGAGTATGGCTCGTGTCTCAAGTCTATCGTCCATGATACTCCCTTTTCATTCACTAAATCAATCTCAAATTTCTTTATCAGACTATTTGACACTGCGAACGTTTTCGGAATATACTGCAAAATGTTGCCTAACGTTTAGTTACAACTATAGACACACACCTCATTCAAATCAAAATTAATGTATATAATAAGTAAGGAGTGTTATGGAAGTAACATTGTTACCACTGTATCGCGCCTTAGGTTTGAAGCCGTGACAATAGCCACGAAAGAAGAATGATCTGGTGAAGAATCTGCTTCTATTTCTTGACGTTTCTTTTTTGGAACCTTCTCTGTATCAATTGTAGAATCTCAATTTGCATAATTTTTAAGAGGTTTATAGATATAAAACGCATTCATACTCGAACTTTATAATGCTCGATATAGAGAAAGAACTTCTTTTTTTGTTAAAATATCACTAATAAGATAAAAATAAACTCAATTTAAAAAATAAATTCATTCAGATATATTCAGGACCAATGATGAAGCCTTCTACAAGTTTGTTGATGCATAATAAGGTAAAAACGGAATAGGAAAATGACTTACCAAGTTTATGCTGATCTTCATTGTTCAAGGGGAACAATTTGAGTACAGGTGTTTCTTCATTTTGGACCAATTTGAATGTGAACATGTCTCCAGGTTTCCTCCCGTTAGCAACACAGAAACTTCTCCAGCCTCTGCTCATGTAAAACCGGTCTGAACACGCCTCGTGTCTCAAGTCTAGCTTCCATGAATCTCTTTCTTCATTCATTAAAACAATCTCAAATTTCTTCATCAGAGAATTTAACACTGCAAACGCTTTCGGAAGATACTGCAAAATGCAGCCACAAGTTTTAATATGAGTTAAAACACTTCTCACTGAAAATCTCAAAATAAGTGTATATAGTAATTAGGAGTAGTACGGAAGTAACATAACTACTACATCACGCCTTAGAGTAGATGCCGTGACTGTAACAACAAACCAAGATTGGTCTGTTGAAGAATCTATTTCTGTCTTTAGTCTCTTCCTCTTTCTTGAAATCTTCTCCGTAGTATCACGAAGCTTCTCTGTTGAGAGATTAAGTAAACCTCAGGCTTATTCAGTCATTCCAATTATGGTAATCAAAGTGAATATAAAACTGAGGTTTACCCATTTTGTCCTCTTCCTGGCTATCTTCTCCATATAGAATCTCACAGCAACTTGGTCCTAAAGCTGTGACATGGAACACCAACTCTCCTTCGTGTCTGAAAACGACAATGTCACCAACTCGGAGATCATGTGCGACGGCGAAATCTTCCCAACCGTCAGAGAATCTCCGGCCTTCAATATTCACCATCCAGGTCGTCTCCGATGCGTCTGATCTCAGCTTAGCCGTTTTGCCTTTGTTACTTTTCTCTAAGTGCTTCAAAAAGAACACCACTGGAATGTCCTGAAACAGCATGCAAGAGATTTAGAAACAGAACCAACTTGGTCGGTGAGAGATAGAGAAACAGAGAGTATATATACGAGGTGGTTGGTGAAACCGGGAAGAAGAGGTTGGAAGAAATGTGGGTTGATCGAAGAATGGAGAGGTTCATTCGCCATATTCAAACAAAATCGTTGGATTGTTTTTCTTTTTTTTTTTCTCAGAATGAACAACTTTTGTGTTATCTAGTCTAGATTGATGGAGAGAGCAATAATAACAAAACTCAAAACGTCAAAAAGAGCATTTCCTTGTCTTAGCTTTTCCAAATAGTTGTGTTTCGAGACATGTTTTTTCTTTAACAACATTTATCATGTAGATTTTGAAAAAAGGTATTAGTTGACTTAAAAATTGTGTTGGGAAGTCAACTGTTTTAGTTTGTTAATGTAACCGCAAACACAAATTTTAGAGAGACTGTGTGTTTTTGTTTGTTATGGTAATTTTAGAGAGACTGTGTGTTTTTGTTTGTTATGGTAGATGTAATAATAAATTTTGAAACTACAAACAGAAATCACAAGAAAGCATCTGTACATTTGTGGCAGTGTCACGTGCATTTAGTTTATGACTTTATTCCCAAAAATAAACAAATAAATCCAGACGAACCAATCACTACAAACCACAAAACACCAAATTATGAACAATTTCTTTCCATCGTCTTTTTTTCTCGGGAAAACTAAACAGACTAGACATAATTATTTTCAGATAATATTGAAACAGTTATTTTGGTTTTATACTTTGAAGTTGTTGCAAAAATGTTGTAACAGTATTTTTAAATTGGCGTTAAATCGATGATCACGGATCATGGTTACTCATAGTCATAACAATCTTTTGTTGTTGTTAGAGTTCGTCTAACTACATTAATAAGAATAAAATTGCATTGACATGAATTTTGTGCCTTTAACCTTCCAGTAGCCTATCGAAGATAAAGTTAATTTGCTAATGTATTCACTATTTAGCACAAGTGAGAAACCCTAGCCCTATGTTTAGCGTCTTGCAACCTTATAATCTGCCTCTATGGTGACTTGTTTGTCTCACTTATATATGGTAATGGTACTATATATAACAGAACAGCATCTTAAGACAGTTGAATTTTAAGAAGCACGTGTTATATATATATATACAATAAAGTTGTACATAGATTTTTAAGACAGTCATGGTCAGGGTTATGAATCTGAAGAGATAAAAAAAAAAAAAAATGATTGCTCGGTTTTATCTTTAAGCGTTGTCTACACAGAAATATGACTATTAGTGACTCATTAGCATAGGAACTTAGTAGTGTTTTCATAATAAACCAAAAGAGATATATTTACAGACGCGGAGGGAGACGAAGAGGTAAAAAAGATAGATTGTATCTTTAAATTATTTGTGATCGTTAGATGATTTCTAATCAACAGCCAATGTAAAAAATTAGGTGATCCTTAGTTTTGCTAATTAGCCAATAAAATAATTTTATTTCATATTTGTCTGTTAATATTTTAACATTTGTTATTTTCATTTTATTAATTTTTAAAAATATTATAAAATCAAGTTAATTTATAGTTCAGATTTTAGATTTTACAAAATTTTAAAATTAGTTATTATTTTTATATGAAAAAAGTGGATGAGAGTGACAAAGACAACATAAAATCCGGTAGGCAATGAGCTGATTTTGAAACGACAGAGATGGAAATGTGATCGGAATGGAAAATTGATGTTGAGACTCTGATCGGAATCGGAATTGTGAATCGTGTTGTGTTTTGATGTTGCGAGATTTTAGAGATTAGAAATATTTTAGAGATATAATAAAAAGAAATAAAATATTTTTTTTATTTTCCTACAAATTTTATCTCTAAAAATAAAAAGCAGTAGAAATGATTAAAAATGGATCAAGTGTTTGTCTCCAAAATCACTTTCCAGCTATAATAGTCATTTTTATGTCCAGGCTTAATGAAAAACTATCACAGCCGAATTTAATGTTAGGACAGACTTGACATCTGATTTTGTCACTTTTAGTAGTAGTTAGTGAATTCGTATGTGCAACAATGCCCTACTACCAATGTTCATATTTCTTGTAGTGCTATCTCGTTCGTTGCTCGACTGCTGTTCTTAGGCTTGTGTAGACTTGACGAACACTGACATTTCTCTACTTCCTTGATGTACGAATCTTCATCTGGTTCGTTGAACTCTTTCCACATATGCTTCAATTTAGACTCAGTCTTCCATAGGAAAGAGACAATGGATTTGCCGAGTGTCAGAATGCACACAACTAACACAACAAGAAACAGAAGCCAGAAGCTGTCTACGCCAAGCTGCCTAGAGGTAGAAAATGGATTTGGATCTGGATTGGTGACTGGGTCTGGACATCTTTCTTCTTTCTTCTTAAACCATGCGCGCTCAAGTTCCATCGCCTTTGGTGACTCTGCTATTTTTAAGATCGCTCTTGAAACGTCTGCGACCAAAGGTGATCCGATTGGAAAAACCTGCAAAAAAGGATTTACGATCTCACCGTCTGTTGAAAAACTAATACAGAAGTATAATGTTGGAAACTTACGAAGCCAAATCCATCAATATTGAAAGGTTCTTCAACCATTTTATAAGTATTGCAATATTGTCCAAGAAAGAGTCTCAAGTAAGGTATTTCCATGAAAGCTGCAGAGATGCCGCCTTTTTCTGGTCCTTTTTCCAGAAGCTTATCGCATTCTTCTGCGTTATCATAAGGTACAAGGCTGGATTGCGAGAACCCGGTTTCTTTAAGCTTTGCGAGGATGAAAGATGTTCTCTGATAACCAACAGGTTCTCCGCTCTCAAGCAAGCTACTCATGCTAGTTATAGTTGGATGAAGTTGCTGTGATGTCAAGAGCGACGCCAAACTGGCTGTATAGCTTTGAGTCAACACAAGAACAAGGAAGTACCATGTGATAACCAGGATCCTTGCCCCAAAGCTAAACACTCTTTCTCCTGCAGACAGCGACACAAGAGTAAGCATCAAGCAAGGAGATTATATAGAAACATCAATATCTGCTGCGCTATAAAGAGAGGGGAGAGTAAATGTACTTGGAGCAAAAACCATGGTCGAGAAGGCAAACCAGATGATAGTGCTAACTTGGTAATTAGCAGGTCCACCGAAGTCCGGGTTAACCCTATGTTCAAGAGCCCAAACTGTACTTCCAACAACGAAGAAGGAGATAAAGGAAAGCAACCATAGTTTCCACGACAAAGGTTTTAAGAAAGTGACGCTGTCTCTTGTCACTTGGTCTTTAATGGGAGCGATTAATCCTACGCCTGATTTAATGAATCGAAACGTGAAGTCGACGTAAGCGGACCTGTTTGCCAGTATGGTTGTATCTCCCACAACCGCATCATACCTCTGCGACAAAGAGAAGAAAGGAAGAGTACACTAATTAAGATCGTTTTAGTAAATGTGATTTTTGAGAGATGATTAGTGTTCTGTGATCGTACTCACCCCAAGGTACACTTGGTGGACCAAGTCATTGTAATTGCCGGCTGATTTACCATTGCGTTTCTCGAAAGAAATGAACTCATAGGAGACATCATAAGGCATTTCTCGAATCACAGCCTCGAAGAAGTCTATGCAGAAACCTGTGACTACTGTTGCATTTGTGATAGGATCTCTTGTGACCTTCACAAGATCGGTGAAACCAGTTCTCTTTGGAATTCCAATGCGTAACCTCTTCCCATTTGTCGGAATCTCCCATCCTTTGGGGACGGAATCTGCCTCTCCAGGCCATATAATTTGTTTAAGATGATCTTTCCATGTAGATAAAGCGCTCATGCTCTGCGGTTGCTGGTCTAGTTTCTTCACAAGACCATTTTCCTCTGTCCAAAACCCTATTGACCTTTCTCCGGTTCCGACCACATTAACAATCTCAAACACCGATGGCTGTAGTTGTCCGTTGACAAAACCGAATTCTCCTGCAAGTCCTTTGAACTGAACTCTTAAGAGAGTACGGAGAAGCTTTGGACCGTATTGAGATAAACCAAGAGCTTCAAGTTCAGAAACATTTCTCCTTGGATCCTCATTGCTGAACGTTAAATTATTTGTTCCGGCTTCTTCAATGGCTATCGCCAGTGCGGTGATCGCGTCATAAGCCCACAGTCCATAAACGCTCAGCTCCATCCTTGAGAATCTTTTCCTCCAACGAGTTCTAAACTTCTGGAGATCTTTGGATTTCGGAATATAAGTTTTAACACCTAGTACCCCTTCCATAGCCTCAATACCCATCTCACTAATCCAAGTTAAGTCATCGGCAACTCCATTGGTAAGGATCCAGACGTATCCGTGTCTCATCAAACCAATCTCCTTAGCTTTGATGAAGAATCTTGAGGCAAGATCACGGTACATGTGGACAATAAAGACTCTTGTGGGCATGGTCATCATCTTAAGAAGCTCCACAGAGATTTCGTGATCCGTTGCATTTTGAGCAATGACAGATCTATAAGGTATTCGAACATTGATCTCTTGTAAAGCGTCGGTGAGACGAGGCACTATACCTTCTCCAAAGGTGTTGTCAATGTAAACAGGAACGGCTTCTCTCCACCCGAACAATTTGATGATAGCTTTTATGGCATGTACTTGATATGAGTCCTCGTAAGTAGCACGAAAGAAGTATGGACTACGTAGAGAAGTAAGAAATGGGCTTGTTGCAGCGAAAGAAACAAGCGGAACCTGTGACTTTTGGCTAATTTCGATCAAGAAATGAGCTTGCATAGATGACCATGGCCCCAATATCGCTTTCACTTTATTGTTCTTTATCAACTCAAGGCCTGTGACAATGTCAAAACCAAGAAAATTCGGGTTAAGTATGTGCATGACAGTCGAATATATATACATATGAGATGAACGCAAACAATAACAATAACACATGCATGTAGATATATATATATATAGATATATATATATATATATATATCTATAGAGAGAGAGAGGAGATGAGAAAGTACTTGCAGCTGCAGCACCGACGACATCTGCTCTGGAGTCACCGATGTCGACGACAAGCCTGGTCTGAAAATGGGGACGAGACGAATAGAAATCAGCGAGAGACAAGTTGACGCAGAGCATGGCACCGTCTGAATAACTGGTTCCGACATCTGCTACAACACCAACATGGACTTCGGTTCTTCTGCTGTTCTGTGCTCTGCTGAGTTCCACCAACAAGAGGAAAAGAAACAAAACGAAGAAGAAAAGCCTCTTGCCTCTAATTTGGTGTTCTCTCATTTGGTAGGTCGAGTGATGAATAACTATTTTGGAGTTATAGTACTCATACATCCCGGCCCCTCATATATATATATAGTAAAGTTTTGATAAGCTACTGAATATTTCTTTGTTTACATCGTCATCAAGACTAAATCCGGACAAGCATCAAATATGATAACGATAGGAATCAAATACTATTTCAAAGTTGTTAAATATTATCTACGCGGCAACGCCAAATTGCTTCTTTTTTAGGCAAGTTTATAGTTTTGTAGGAGACGGCTTTTGAATTATATATTGATTGACAATAACCTTTTGTATAGTAAAAGTTATGTTGACTATTTGATTGAAAGTAACATAAACATAAAATAAAAACAGCCTTTCCAGTATATTAAATTCTGCGTAAGTCAAACAATAGATTATGCTGTTGTTGATTGCTGTTAAGAAGTAACCGAACACTCGGCAATTAATTGATTTAGAATAACAATAATCATTTGAAACACACAAAAACGCAAGGAAGCGAGATTGATAGACCAAAATGGCAATTCATTCATTGTTCTGAGTTCTGACTTTTGAACTCAGAAAAAAAAGAGAAAAAGAAAAGAAAAACAGAGAAAAGGAAAACAAAAAAAAAGCTGTCTAATGTTTGCAGATTTTACTGATTCCCACCGAGCCACTTGGTGATTGGTGAATTTATCGAACTCGGTGTAGTCACTGTCTGATATCATAGTCTGGTACCACGCTTTTCCTGCTGCTCTTTGAAAATTCTTGTCTACAAGCTCTTTTTTTATCCGGTTAAGCCCTAGTTCAAGTGATGAAGCCAAGCTATGATAACTAAAAAAGATCTTATTTAGTTTAAGAATATTTAAGAATGAATGCCTTTTAATCTGTTGAGAACTTGCAAATTCTAAATAAATAAGGAAAATAAGGATTTACACCTCTCTTTAATTAAATCAATAAAAAAAACTACTGAATAGAACTATAAGCTTAAACAGCTATTTATAATAAAAACCAAAAACTTTAATCCTAATTAAAATAGGAAAATTACTAAAATATAATAAATATAAATAAAAATAATTAACTAAATATGCATAATTGGAAATAATAAAGATATTTGGATTATTCCAAATATCACGCTGCATCAGGTCTCGCCGACCAAGAAAGATTCATCCTTGAATCTTTAGTAGGATTTTCATTAGATATGCTTTTTCAGGGTTCTTCGAGTATTCTTCATAAACATGATTTTGCACAAACTCAAAATCTGAATCAATCTGATTATGCAAAGAATTTGCGTGCTTCTGGTTCTCAAAAGAATCTTCTGTAAACACAAACTTGATATGCTTAACAACTATGTGATCATCTTCATAGATATCATAAACAGGACTACCATAGATATCTCTGTAGATCTGATCATCATCTTTCATATACGTCATAGATGGGATCACCATAGATCTCTCTATAGATCTTATGGCCTTCTCTTTCGACAAAAGGACTTTCGTCCTTGAAAGTGTAGCGACTGTCAATCAACATGACATCGAGGATCGATTTTCGATTAAGAAATCAAAGGACGTAGCTTTGGTACCAACTGATGAAGCGGAAGCTGTGCTAACTGCAAAGATCTTATTTAGTCTAAGAATACGTAAGAATGGAATGGATGCTTTCTTGATCCGTTGAGAACTCGCAAGTTGTAGCCGTAAATAAGGGAAATAAATATTTAAACCTCTCTTTTATTAAATCAATAAAAAAAAACTGAATAGAATAATAAACCTAAACGGCTATTTATAATAAAAGCCAAAAACCTTAATCCTAATTAAAATAAAAAAACTACTAAAATATAATAAATATAAATAAAGATAATTAACTAAATATTCATAATTGAAAATAATAAAGATATTTGGAATATTTGGAATCATGCTGCATCATCAAACTCTTCATCCATGATCATATCAGAAGATTAGTGAAATTAACTAATCCATCACTTGGCATGTTCAATCTCAGCTCAGTAGCCATGTGTTGCAAGATTTGCGTCCTTATTATTCACCAATCCAAAGAGATTCAATTTCAAACCTAAAAATCTCTAACATACTTTCATTTACAAAATATCGAAATTAGTAACGATCGCACTTACAAGAGTTTTCCAAAAGCATCTATTTTATCTTTGCCTCCTCAGTCTCCAGTGATCATTATCTCTCTCGGTTACTCTTACTCTACCGCCGCTACATCCATAAAAAAAAAAACTCATAATCTAATAGAGACCAAACCTCAAGCTGTTTTGTTTTTGTCTTTCATGTGAAAAACATTGACTCAGTACATTGACTGAGCCAAGGAAGAGAAGGCAGGTTTTCTGGAAGCATCCATGGAAGGAGAAACAGGTGAAAATCCGGAGAAGATGCAGCAGCTGCTCGAGGAGGTTATAAGACGCCAGGACTTGATACTATAACATTGGTGATATAATTAATCCTACTCATCCCCGATTAATTGATAACCGGATCTCTTGATGTGTGTGATAGTACAAGATTTGGTATCAAAGTAGCGTATCGATATTGTAGACTATGTGTATAATAATATTGTAGAATATGGGTCTGTGAATCACGGCTCAAATAGGTCCAAATATTCTTATACACACTATCTTATAAAGCAAGTGTGTTCAGGGGTTTGGGGTTTGGTTCGCTATTTGGTAGGAAATAAAAAAGGTTTTATTGCAAATTAAAATTAACAAAAGTGTTCTATGAAAATGTAAAACAAAAATGCCCCTTGTTGTAACTAAAAAGCAGGAAAAAAACCACAAAGAAAAACTCCAAAAATAATTTTTTTTGACTATAATGGGAAAATAATCATCTTGGAGGTGTAATCATCTCTCACCATTAAAAAATAGAAAAATTGAAAACTAGGTTTTTAAACAACCAAGAAATCCCAGCTGATCATTAAAGACTTGACTTTCTGTGGAAAACACCTCTGAGACCGTTTCATGTTAGCTGGTACAACATCCAAAATAAATCTACTGTTTATCTTGTTTTATCACTCTATGGAGGTGCTGATGCTAAGGTTGAGGATGACAGTCCCCTTCCCATGAGCCTTGATAACTCTAATACCTTTCTCAACCCTGAGCCTATTCCGAATATTAATCCAACTAGACTTTCTATATATTTAGACCTTGAAAATGCACCTGTACCACTTGGTTTTAGTCTGAAGATTTAGTAAATCTATTTGAGAAAGCTCTAGCTGATTTTGGGATTTACCAGGCTTTCACACTGTATATTATTGTTGCTTCACCACATGTAAGTAGAATCCCTATTCTCCGTTACAATTACGTTTAACTATTCTAATAAATCTAAACACTTATAAATATAAAATTTGTACACTCCAACTTAAAAAAAGGTATGGAAGATCTCCATAATCATGAAAATCGTTGAACTAATTATGTGGTATTTAGAATAACTCTCTTAATTGTGATTATGTTTAATAAGTTAATTATTCGATTTTTTCTTAAAATTTATATATAATTATGACTAATATGATGTTTTATAGTATGAATTGAGATAAAGACAAATCCACTAACAGTTAAGAGGGTCACATGATGCCTTTACAATAACTAAGTAAATTAAGTTTTTTCCTTAGACATCTGGTCACATTAGAAGTTATAGAACCGTGTAATGTGTCTCATTGATAAAGTAAATATGCTGTGGTTATGTCCAGCTAAACTTCACTTTCCTAACGAGATTGGTTCACTCTTTCAGGTTTATAATCGTTTATTCTGTCGAAATGTTTCCAAGGTAATTTTTTAAAAAAATTTCTTTTCATTCACTGTTTATCTCTCTTTTAATCAATTCTTATCTGACTTTCAATTAATAAAAACTAGTATATCTGTTTATTAACGATATACATTGTTTCTTTCTTTATTTTACCAGAAAAATACTATGCATTTTAGGAGTTAGCTCAGAAAAAATTGGTAGTTTTTTTTTAATTTAACAAGTATATCTATTTACTAATATATAGATTGATTTTGTAAATTTTTTTATAATCCTCTAGCTAAAATCACGTTTTGTAGCTCGCAACATGACATGGTTGTACGGCCTGGAGGTGTGCTCTTAGTATCGCTGGACTATTGCATACTTAATCAAGGTTGAAAAGTGATGATAGTGGACTAATTCATATCTGAGTCTCTTTATCAAGATAATGTCTTGTGCGTCTTCCTTCCTTGTTATATGACTACATTTCTTCTATATGTCAAGATTGAATAGTTATTTTATAATATAATGAATCTTGCGGACTAAAATCCCTATCTGAGTCTCTTTAGTCTTTATCGATATAATGTCCATAAATGAATCTTAACTATTTTATTTATGAGGGAAATTACCTCAAATGACCCTTGAACAACGCACCCAAAAATAAGTTTTACTTTCATGTGTTTTCCCATATCTTCAAAACAAATAGCCTTTTAAAACTAAAAAAGACATGATTCCAGATCTTCTTCAGGGTTGCAGAAAGGACAGTCTCTCTCGTTTAGACCAAGTGTATCTTCTTATAGAGTTGCTCTGGTATACAACACAACCTTTATTTTCCAATTAAGCCAAGATGCAGTGATATTATATTACAATAAAACGCTGTCTAATGTTTGCAGATTTTACTGATTCACACCGAGTCACCTGGTGAAGTTATCAAACTCGGTGTAGTCACTGTCTGATATCATAGTCTAATACAATATGTAGGATTTACAATTTCAAAGTCTGGCTAATTCTAATACAAATATTTTCTCAGTGAGTAGGATTACAGTAGGATTCTAGTTTTGTAGGAGACGAATTAGCATTCTATATTATAATAAAATAAGTTTATCTATTGATCCAAAAAATAAACCAAGTAGTATAGAAGTAAAACATAGTATAATTCCATGGATAACTTGATTGAAAGTAACATAAAAATGGACTTTATAGGGTGATAATTTACTTGAATAGTAAATAAAAAGGACCTTTTCAATATTATCCAACTCTAAGTCAAGCAACGGAAAATTCAATGGGAGAAAGTGTTAGAAGTAATCTAACATAGGTCACTTACTTGACATAATAATGATGGTAAATATCGGAATAGAAACTTGAAGGAACGACAGGTTAATAAAGCAAAAAAATGCAATAAATAAGAAGAAAGAAAACCTCGTTTATGGTTCTCACTTTTTGATCTCAGAAACAACAAAAATAAAAGTCCAAAAAAGTTGTCTAAGGCTGCAGATGTTACTGATTTACCGAGCCACTTAGTGAAGTTATCGAACTCGGTGTAGTCACTATCAGATATCATAGTCTGGTACCACGCTTTTTCTGCTGCTTTGATCTTGGCTGATTCCTCCTGCAAGACACAATGAATCAATAACACAATCAATTCTAGGCTCATCAAATCTAAACAATTCCTAAGAAACCCAACAATAACAAAAGAATGCCAGTGAATCCAATTCACAAACCAGAGGAAGCAGCAAAGAGCAAACCATAAATAACCAAGAGATGAGGAGAAAAGATAATACCTTTGAGATGGGTTTCCTCTTCTAATATTTCTCCTTCTTCCACTTCACTCTCTCAGCTTCAGCCAACAAAGACACCCTTCTCGCTTTCTTAGCATAAGGGTTAAGCTTCAACATAATATTCAAATTCTTAAGAGGATTCTTCTTCAACACAGCTCTATTCGCATTTCTTAATCGGTCTAACAACACTCTGAACTCTGAACACTAAGAAGGTCAGCATTAACCATCTTAGAACGAGGCAAAACATAACCTTTCTTCATCTCAGACGGTTTCTCAAACGAACCATAAAAAGACTCTATCTTCTCAAAAGCAGTCTTAGTCCACACAACGAATCTTCCCAAGTGACCACTCAACCACTGAGGCCGAATATCTTACTATTATTATTTGCAAAGTACATTTATAAAAATACTTGAAAAAAATCTGTTATTTACATACCATGCCATTACTTTTGTTTGGCAATAGATTTTATTCTAATCTTAATATAATTAAATCAAAGGCAATCTTGCATTATCTTTTAATATTTATTATTTCCTAATTACCAAGATTATGTTAAAGCAATTATTTAA
>OVBI01002096.1:0-24273 GCA_900406495.1 Sisymbrium altissimum | reverse complement strand
TATAGTGATTATTAATTTATAGAGTATTAATTTATAGAGATTATACTGTATGTGTATTTGGATGGTCGACAATAACGACATTAACACAAACAGCTAATCTTAGGTTATAGAGTGTTATACATGTTTCAGTCAGTTGGGTTGCAATTTGTAAAAGTGAGTATATTAGGGGGCTAAACTTTTTATTGGGCTTAAGTCAGTTGGGTTGTAACGGATCGCGGAAGCCATCACGGATGCTGGTTGTTACCAAGTTTTGCATGCGAATGAGGTGGAGTTCGAGATTGTTTCTTCGAAAAGAACAAACATCGTGGATATCAGATCACGGGTTTGCTCCTGCAACCGTTGGCAGTTTTACGGTTTACCATGCGCTCACGCAGCAGCAGCACTCATTTCCTGTGGACAAAACGCTCGTCTATTCGCTGAGCCGTGCTTCACAGTTGTAAACTATCAACAGACATACTCACAGATGATTACCGAAATTCCAGACAGAAGTTTGTGGAAGAAGAAGCAACAACAACAACCCGAGAAGAACTTACCGTTGATACTACCGCCTAAGACACGGAGGCCGCCGGGCAGACCGAAGAAGAGAGTGGTTCGAGCTGAGAATCTCAAGAGGCCGAAGAGGATTGTTCAATGTGGTCGCTGTCATCTTAGAAGAAGTGCACATAGCCGTTTTGATACTTAAAAGTTAAAACTCGTGACTCTTTTTCAAACTTGTTGTATACAAAAAGTTGTAATGCTGTAATCTTTCACATATATCATAGCCTTTCTTCGAGTTTTTATGATTATAAAATTAGATTTGCAGTGATTCAGTAGTAGTGGTCAGGGTAGTGTTTTGATTTTGGTTTTGTTTAGCGACAACTATTAATAAAACAAGCTGGGTCGAATAATACCCGCCCGGTTCGTCCCATCTAATTTTCCCGCCAATGAAAAAATAAAACCGCGAAAGTGATTTTCGCTGATAAGAGAGACCTAAGAGAGAGAGAGAGAGAGGGGGAGAGAAGGCACAGAGATCGAAGGGTGAAAGATGGAATCAGCTCCGACGGGATGCTACAAATGTGGCCGTCCCGGTCATTGGTCTCGCGATTGCCCATCCTCGGCGGCGGTCGCTGGCAATTCCGGTCCTGCTTCTTCCACTCCATCTCAAACCCCTAATAACGACTCTCAGAGATCTTTTGCGAAAAGTGGAAATCACGGCGCCGGAAGATCCGTCGCGGCTGTTCCCAAAGTGACGAAGACGAGAGTTCAAAGGCCTAAGCTAACACCTGATATGCTGCTCTCGGAGGATGGTCTCGGCTACGTTCTCCGGCATTTCCCTAGATCCTTCAAGTATCGTGGCCGAGGGAAAGAGGCAAGTCGTTTCTCGCGCTTTTTTTCTCCCTTCTCCTTTTTATTCGTCGATTCTATTTGCTGCTCATCGGATTCGGAAACTGTTTTGTTGAGGTGGTGATAATATGTATATGTGATTAATGTTTTGGTTAGGTTAGCGATTTGGGGAATTTGATACGGCTGTATAGTGAGTGGCACTCTCATCTGCTACCTTACTATTCGTTTGATCAGTTTGTGCATAAAGTTCAACAAGTCGCTGCTACTAAGCGTGTCAAGGTATGTCATTGGCTCAATCAATTCCCCTTTTGTCTAATGGCAATTGTGAATCTATGAATCCGGATTTGGAGGCCGGAAATGATTGTCTCAACCAGTGGTAGTCGACATTACTGAAATCAGAGTTACATTGCTCGTTTCCCTTATTTTCGGTGATGAATCATGTGTAGCTTAGTGAGTTCCAAGTACTAGAGTCTGAGAATGTGGTAGGATGTCTTGGTAATATGATCATTCTGCTCATACGTTAATCTTTACTAGGTTTAGCCACTAACTGTATATTACTCGATGAGGAAGTTCCACTTGAATTAAAAACTTGGTGCACTTACAAATAAGGTAATGTGTTATCCTTTCAGATTTGTATAAACGAACTGAGAGAAAGGGTCGCCAGCGGAGTTGATCCAAACAAGTTATACGAAAAGCAGGATGAAAATGCTCTTCATTCTGATGATCAAGGTATGTAGCTTTCTTACCCTTGAATCTTATTAATATCTCAGAGCTGCGAAATTGATCAGAAAAAAAGGAAACGCTTCTTGTGTGGTTGTATCCCAGCTTTAAGTTCACTCCATTACAATCTTGCAAATCTTGCAATAATGGTGATGGAAACTCTTTTGCAGGTGACATAGATATGGAGCAGCCAAGTTATGACGAGGAGAACATACCATCGAAGACCGTAGATGCTGATGTTGATGCCGATGCTTTTCAAGACAGTATGTTGAATGAGATATTTGATAATGCAATGGATTCGGGACCTACTTCGAAGGTACCGAGCGACGAACAAAACATGGATAAAAGCAGCGAGCTGACAGAAGAGCAAAGAGCGCGTATGGAAGCTAATAGATTGAAGGCAATGGAGAGAGCTCAGAGCATTTCCGAGGAGCAAAGACTACGAATGGAAGCTAATAGGCTAAAAGCTCTCGAAAGAGCCAAAGCAAGGCTCGAACCAAATCAAGATTAGCTACACAATTCCGGTATGAATGTGTTACCAAATCTAATCTAGCAGTAGGTGTTGGTTTGGTTTTTTTTGTTATCTATTGGTTTGGTTCAAATTCGGTTAAGGATCAATCACACCCAAAGATTTGGACCGTAACCCGTTCCAACCCAAATTTGATGATTGGCAGATTAGCTATTGAGTGTGTTAAGGGCCCTGTACTGGTTTTTTCCAACATTATTTTCAGTATTTTTTTGTTTGTATCATTCATATTTTTAATATAATGTAGGAAATAATAACCACAGAGAAAAGGACAAAGATAATGAAACAAATAATAAAATTATGTGACGTGTTCTCTACCGTCCAATTTTGGTGGAGAAGATAAAATAAAATTGGGACACACGAGCAAAAAAAAAAAATCCGAAGGGGTAGTTTGGTCTTACCAGTTGCACCAGCTTTTTTAATTAATTGATTTTCATCTAAATTTCTTGTTTCTTTTTGTGTGGAGGTGAGACGAGAACGCTTTTTTGCTTTTCGTCTCTCTCTTCTCTTTTCACTTCCTCTCACCTCTCTGTTTACACGATTCTTCTTCTTCTTCTATGTCTATTTTCTCCATTGTCATTTACTTCTCTACACTCTCCGTTTTCGTTTTAGAGGAACTTCGATTTGGGTGTCGGTCATCTGCGAATCATTTCAGAGTGATGACAGTATAATGTCTTATGCTCATCATCACCATCATCATCATCATCATCGTCGGAGACATTCCTCTTAACGTCTATGGATTTTAATGCCGGAGTTCCTATGTCCTCTCTTTCACCTTTGATGAATCAAGGTCCGATCAATTTCTTCCTCTTCTTTTTTTCTCTGATCGGAAAAGTTTTGATTTTTGGAAATTTTCTTTTTTACGGATTTGGGTTTAATTTTCTGAATTTTGTTCCTTTTGGTGTGTTTTGGGTGGAGGTTGTGATCAGATGCAATGTGGCAAATGAATTTGAGTTCAGATGAAACAATGGAACCTGGCTCTTACCCTGAACGACCAGGAGAGCCCAATTGTTCTTATTACATACGAACTGGACTTTGTAGATTTGGCTCCACTTGTCGCTTCAATCACCCTCGTGATCGTGAACTGGTACTTTCTGTTTCTGTGTTCAATATATTTTGTTTGGATCCAAAAAGTTTAGAGCTTTTGAGAGTGTTTTGATATCTCTCTTAGGTTATAGCCACTGCACGGATGAGAGGAGAATACCCTGAGAGGATTGGTCAGCCTGAATGCGAGGTGATCCCACTTATTCAATGAATATCTCTTCTCTCTTGTTACATAATGAAACAAACGTTTTGTTCGCTATTTTTTTTTTCCATCGTAGATTAGCATTTTCTCAATCTTGTTGCACAAACTAACTTACATTGTATGTTGTATGTTTGGGGTTTCTTAGTACTATTTGAAGACAGGAACCTGCAAGTTTGGAGTAACTTGTAAGTTTCATCATCCTAGAAACAAAGCTGGGATTGCTGGAAGAGTCTCACTCAATATGTTAGGCTATCCTCTACGCTCGGTATGTTTTGACTCTCTTTTCTTTTTTTTTTTTGGAAAATTCTGATTTCATCATCACACTTGCCCCCTCTTAGTGATTCTCTGTTGCTAAATAATGCAGAATGAGGTTGATTGTGCTTATTTTCTAAGAACCGGACACTGTAAATTTGGTGCCACTTGTAAATTTAACCATCCTCAGCCTCAACCAACAACCAACGTCATGGTTCCTACTTCAGGCCAACAGTCTTATCCTTGGTCAAGAGCATCTTTTATTGCCAACCCTCGATGGCAAGATCCGTCTGGCTTCACCCCTTTGCTTATGCCTCAAGGAGTTGTATCGGTTCAAGGATGGAACCCTTACAGCGTAAGTTGTGTCAAACAACACTGCTTAACCTTCAAGCTATAATCTGATTTCTGTGACTTGCTTTTGATCTGTTATCGTCTTTTTTTCCGTTTTCTTCAGGGTCAGCTCGGCTCAGTTTCTCCTTCAGGTACCGGAAATGATCACGACAACTACAGAAACATGCAGCAGAGCGAGATCAAAGAGTCAGGCTCTCAGTCTCAAGGGTCATTCTCTGGCTTCAATTCGGGCTCCTCTGTTCCGCTAGGAGGGTTCTATGCATTGCCGAGGGAAAATGTTTTCCCGGAAAGACCCGGACAACCTGAATGCCAATTCTACATGAAGACAGGAGACTGCAAATTTGGCACAGTTTGCAAATTTCATCATCCTAGAAATAGACAAGCTCCTCCTCCTGATTGTCTCTTAAGTCCCATTGGCCTCCCTTTACGCCCTGTAAGCTCAACGACTGGGAAAAAACGCATCCTGAATTGACTTTCTTCGATTAGAACGCTGTCTTTATCCTAATTGCTTTATTGTTTTCAATAGGGAGAGCCGTTGTGTGTGTTCTATACTCGCTATGGAATCTGCAAATTTGGGCCAAGCTGTAAATTTGATCACCCAATGCGAGTATTTGCATACGATAACACAGCTTCAGAGACAGATGAGGTTGTGGAAACATCAAGTGGACATTCCAGAAGACTCTCAGTGTCTGAAACAAGACAAGCAACAACAACCTCTGGTCAAGACACTACCATTGATACACAGCAGTGAGTGAAAAAAAGAGCTTAGAGAGCTTTGATTTTTCAAAGAGGAATCTGTAAATTCTCGTTTTTTTCATTCAATCTGAAGCATTTATTAATAATGTATAGAGGTGATTATACAACTGATCTTTGATCTGATCGCCATTGGTGTAATATTCTTTTGGCGAATCAGGTGAATAAATGATAAAAGTAATTTCCTCGATTTGACTTTTGAGGATATAATTATAAGGTAACATTGTAATTACCGGTTATAATCTTCTTATTACCGGTTCAACGTTTATCATATTACCCACGTTCATTTTTCATCTTCCTTTATCTAATTTCTAGTCTTATTTATTTCCTTTTTCTCCCAGACTATACTACCTTTTTCGAACTGAAATATTCGAATGGAGATAAGTTTTACAACCATATATATACATCATAAATCTTAAATGAAAATCGCAATCAAGATGTTTCTCAAGTAAAGCATATACCGGAGACACAGTTTCTTTGGATTATTCCAGCTAATATTTCAAAAAAAGGCAGGCTTTAGAGGATGAGATGCATCTCACATACTTTGACTTGTTCTGTTAGGAAATTTGTATATCAGTTTTAGCAAATAGGAAGAAGCTACTAGCATTACCACATGTTATGTATGATCTTTTTACATCATTAACAACTCCCGTGAGGTTATACAGCCCAATAGAAGTTCGGCCCAAATTATATATTAGACAGTTAAAAGCCCAGTCTACCACTAACCGGCATCGTTTTGCCCTCACTCCATAGGTTGCCCTAAACTGCCACGAGTATATAAGTTATGTTTTCATCACTCATTCCTTCAATATCTGTTTCTAGGGTTTAGGGTTTCTGGTTGTGCGAAAATGTTTTTTTCTCTTATATAATCTCTTTTATTATGTCATCTACATAGCAAAATAGGCTAATTTTTGTATCAATTTTGTGTCGGAAGATGACGATATCAGTTTATTCACCTCCATGACATTACCTTCATGGAAATCTTTTCTTCCATGGAGTAACTCTACGGAGGAAACACTACTACATTTGGTCATTTTGTTTTTCATATGTTTTCTGCTAGTCTATGCCTGAGAGTCCAATTCTATAGTCATCTATAAAGCAAATAGGTTTTAACTCTGTACCAACTTTGTGTCGGAAGATGACAACATTGAATCTGATCCTCCGTGACAATTTCTTCATGGAAATATTCTCTTCCATGGAGAAGATCTGTGGAGGTGCATATTAATTCACTTGATATTATATGTGTGTTTTGGCTCTGATAATTGTAAATTTGGTTTTCGAATTTTGTCTTTCTGAGATCATTTTTTCAGTAGGTGACCTCCTGGAAACACAAAGGTTTTATTGTCTGAAACAGAACAAGCAACAACTTCTTTGTAAAGAAATGGACCGTTAAACGAAACTGATTGCGAATCATTTGTCACACTTATAGATGGACTTATCTAATCAATTAATCATGGGTATAACAAATAAATACTTCGAACCCAATAAACACACAAGAATAGGCCTTAACAAAAATCTCACAAGCCCAAATAGTTAAATCTCAATGAACCCAATACTACTTTTCGTCACACATTACTTGAAAGTCAAAACGAAGGTTTATTATCGCTGGAAGGGAATACATAACTTCTTCCTTTTTGGATTTTATGGATGATTTGGAAAACAAGAAATGAATTTTTATTCAACAAAAGCAATGTCCATGCTCAAGAGGAAGTCACTAGAAGTAAACAAGCTGTTGCAGAATGGTTGGTAGCGTTTCCTAATGCAGGGGAAATAAAGATATCCTCAACTGTAGTACATTCTAGTACGGAACATGGCTGGGAACCACCAGAGATTGGATGGCTCAAATGCAATTTTGATAGCAGTTTCAGAACAGAATCAGATAGTATGGGTGTTGGTTGGATTATCCGAGATAGCTTGGGGGAGTATGTTACATCGGGGTGTGCACGATTGCCGCAAGTTAACACTGCTTTGCAAGCTGAAGTCAATGGTTTTCTATATGTTGTTCAACATGTTTGGCATCAGGGATACCGGAATGTCTGGTTTGAGGGAGATTGTCTTCAATTAACTCATATTATTAACAGATGTGAAGAGAATGTGGAGTTAGGAAATCTACTTTACGACATACGATTCTGGATACAAATACTACCTCAATGCTCGTTGGAGTCTGTGTTGCGGAGCCAAAACGGAATTGCAGATAAACTTTCAAAGGAGGCGTATAATTTAGACTCTCTCTCAATTGTTTATCAGATACCTCCTTCATGGATGGTGGGTTTATTATATGATCATTCTTATCATTAATAAAATTTAGATGTTACAAAAAAAAAAAAAAACTTAAATTTGTGTGGATTCTTTGATCATCAAAATAAATTTAAAATTTAATTGTGAATTCGTCTTCCTGGTTTTGATCATATCAAATCGAATATACCAGTTTACACGGACACTCCTTTGGAATATAGTGTTACGCGTATATAATTATTTTATTGAACATTATTGAAGAAACAATGACGCGGGGAAAAGTAAACAAACACGGACCCGGAGACAGAAGTGCGACCCAGCCCGAGTCGCACACGCCTTGGTTCAAAGTCTTTCGTTACTTGTTTTTAAAATATATTTTTCTAAATGTATATAACGGTCTAAAAACTCATAATATAATTGGTTTTATTTCAACAATGACTACTTCTTATTCACAGAATGAGTCTCACATACGTTCTTGAGAACAATGACAATTTCTTAACGCTTCTGTATTTGTACTATTTAAATAGACTTATAGAAGTATATACGTCATGGTCACATATGAGACATTAATTATCGAATAATAACGAGAAGATGTAACTTACAAAAGTGAGTATCCTAAACTAATAAGAACAGTGTCAGGAACTCATATATCTTTTTAATTGACGAAAATATTTAAGTACTGTTGGAGATACCTCGAGTTAAATATATACTTAATAACTAATAGTAGTATTTACAAATGATATATTAAAACATATAGTATACAATTTGGTAAGGGAAAACACGCGTGATCTATAACTTAATATATATTACGTATGATTCTTGGTATGATCTACTTACTAAGCTTTCTTGAATTTACACATATTTAATGAGAATAATACTAGTAATATAAAAATAATTAAATAACAGTCGAAAAAAAAACTTAGTCATAAATCTGGACCCAGAATACTAATCCAGAGATTTCAACGGTCAACATTCCAATTCAGTTCACAAACATAAATCAAAGTGTTGCAATTCGTACCTTTTCTCTTTCAAGCTTTTACAACCTTTGACCACCTCTATGCATATATAAATACACAACATACATACATGCACACATAAAACACGTAAACAAACATTTATATATACAAGTCCCATCTACCCGTTTCAGTTTCTATCAAACATAACGAAAAGTATTTCAATCTGTTAGAGGAAACCAAACAAAGAAAGAAGAAATTATGGTGTTACCATGGAGATCAAGAGGAGGAGGAGCAAAGAGACGTAACCTATTGACTACCGGCGATACCTCCGTCGCAGAAACAAAAGTCCCGGCTCAACTCCGATCATCAAGGGTCGAGCGGGTTCAGTCACCACGCGTGCCGTTGACCTCGCATGATGCGGCTGAGATATGTCGGAGATTGCAAAACGCGACTGCGCGTGAGGAAAATGACGAGTGTTTGGAGATTGTGAGGAAGATCAAGAACTTGGGAATAGAAGGTGGAGAGACGAACAAGAAGTGTTTGCTCCAAAGCGGTGTCGTTCTCTCGCTGACTTCTTGCTTCCAAAGATTCGCGTCGGCGCGTGAGGAACACGTATGTCTATTGGAGGAAGTCTTGTCTGTTCTCTCTTCCTGGTTGCCTCTGAGTAGAACCGAGGGTTTCTCAAAGATGGGATCAACGGCTTCGCTTAACCGCCTCGTACGGTTCTTGAACGCTTCAGACGCTAAAACGAGGCAAAACGCTGCATTTTGTATCAGAGAGGTTATGGCAGTAGACAGGAGGTATGTGTATGCGTTAACAGATATCGAAGGAGCTTGTGAAGGATTGATAAAGATCATCAGAGACTCTGTTTCGACGAGCTCGACGAAAGCATCTCTAATGGCTATTTATAGAGCGATTTCGTGTGACAACAAGATCGCAGCGAAATTCGTGAAGTTGGGTTTGGTCGCATTGATCACGGAGATGATTGTGAACAACGCGGAAAAGAGCGTTTGCGAGAGATGTCTAGTTGTTTTAAACGTTATATGCGACAACGAACAAGGCAGAGAAGATGTTCTTAGAAACGCTTTGATCGTTCCTCTTCTAGTGAAGAAGATTTTACGCGTTTCGGACCTCGCAACGCAATGCTCAGTCTCCATTCTTTGGAAACTATGGAGAAAGAACGGAGAAGATCTGTTGGTTGAAGCTCTTCACGTTGGTGCCTTCGAGAAACTTTTAGTTGTTTTACAAGTCGGATGCGAGGAGAAGACGAAAGAGAGAGCAAGCGAGCTGTTGCGGAATTTAAACCGCTGTAGAAACGAGATCGAGAAGACAAATTGTGTCGATTCTTCAATGCATTTGAAGAATGTGAAGAAATCATTTTAATCCAACAAACCATACACAAACATAATTCTTTTGTATTTAACTCTGTTTTTTTTTTTTGAAATTTGTCTGAATCATTTATGTTTCAACAGTCAGATACAGTTTTTGTCCATCATTAATCAAATCTACATCAATAATTTTACCTTCATCTTCAGACAATACACAAGAAGCTTCCGGAACATTCAGCTGTTCAGCTGCAGTTCTGACAAGCTCCTCGATGCTTCGAGGCACCCACAACACAATTCCACGTCTTCTTTTTTCGTTTGCATCGTTCGGATGTGAAGAATACACTGTACATTTCTTCTTATAGACTCTATCTGCAGAATATTCGAATAAAAGGCCGCTCGTTAAGGTCTTAAGAAATTTAATAAGAACATTGGTACTTCAATATATATGTATTCCAATCAAACTACCTTTGAGCTCTTTGGAGTTACTTGGAAACGAAGAGATCTGAGAATTCTTAGCGTCTTCAAGTAATTTTATCAACATCTTGTTCCCACAACCTAGGGCTTCATCTAGAGGAGTATTTCCCCATCTATTCAAATACAAATAACAGTTAACAACAGCGAAAAAACCAACGGCTCTTTATTTGGTAAAATAAAGAATCAACAGATTATATATATACCTGTCTTTTTTAAGAACATTAGCACCTGCTTCTACCAACTGCATTGCCAAGAGATACAATCCTTCAGAAGCAGCAACGTGAAGAGGTGTCCTGTGGTCATAATCTTTAGAATTAGGATCGATTCCGTTATTGAGCAGCCGTTTTAAGAAATCGCTGTCTCCTTTCGCAACCACCGTGCAAAGGAAAGTCCCTGCGTTCTCTATGTTCAACGTTGCACCTTCTTTCACAAGCAACGCAGCAACACGATCATTCCCGTTCTTGATTGCTTCTAGTAACGGAGTGTTCCCCAGTTTATCTTTTATATCTACATCTACTGATTCTTGAATAAGATATAATGTAATGTCTTCATATCCTCTAGAGGCTGCGAGATGCTGTAAAGTAACAAAAACATATTAGATATGTTACAAATTTTTATTAAAGAAACCGAAAAGGTTGACAAAGCATACCAGTGGTGATCTTCCGTCATAATCTGTCTTATTCGGGTCAGCTCCAGCTCGAATCAAGCTCTTAAGCTGGTAAAGATCACCGTAGAAAGCAGCGCTATTCAACTTCAAAGCTAGCTCTGCCTCTTGCTTACTGATATGAAAGGTTATATCGGATTCCAGTTGCTTAATCCGGACATTCGATTCTTTCCCTTCAAGTAAATTGTTGAGAATCCTTCGTCCATCGTGGAAATATATCTCGAGGATGTTCGTAAAAGATTGTTTATCAAGCCTTAGAATCCGACATAGCTCGGAAACTCGAACCGTGTAAGGCTGAGGAATATTACAGAGGATTGAAATCTCTCCGAAGGAATGATCTGGTTGAAGAAGTGCCACTATTTCTTCAGATCCATCCTTAGCTGTACCTATCTCCTCCTGAGTTTAGTTACAAAAGTCTTGTTTACCAACTTTGAATGTCAGACATTCTTAAGCATTTATCGACGAAAGTGAAGCAGAATTTTGTTTACCAATACACCGTGACAAACAAAGTAGAGTTGATCAACAACGCTTCCTTGCTCCATTATAACTTCTCCAGGGAGAAAAAATTCTTCATGAAGTCTTATAACCTGTTTTAAAATATGTATCATTTCGAGTTTACCTTACGTGAAAGAAAAGTCTCGATATTTACAGTACAAATCGAAAGGCTTACAATCTGGTTAATGAACTCAGACGAGCACCCACGAAAGAGAGGAACTTTCTCAATATATGGTAAATATAAAGTTTGAGCGATCTGCAGTAAAACATTTGTTTTATCATTTGAATCTGAACATTTAATCTGATCTCTAAAGCATTCAGTCATCATACCTTAGCGCGGATAGAGACAGGTATGTCTTGAAGAACAGCTGCTTCGGTGTAGCTACTTTCGTACTGCAACCGTAAATGTCCAGTGATCTGACCACGAATGTTTCTACCGAGTTTGTTTCGGTTCATATACCTCATAATATCCGCCATCTTGTCCCGGAATCTCTCTGTTTTTGAACCTTTAACAATCAAAGCTGTCATGTTACCGATCAAGTAAGCGCCTAGAATCATGTCGAATGAAATGTAGACCATCGCGAATATCATTTCCCGCATATTAACCGCGTGTATATCTCCATAGCCTGCATCAAGAGAAACATGCTAAAATAAACCGAAGCTAAATTTGTTTTGTAACCGAAAAACAATGATTACCAAAGCAAAAGCTATTAGAACTTACCAACGGTTGCCATAGTGACAACAGCAAAGTACATGGAAGTTGTGTAACGAGTCCAGAGATCGATCTCTCTAAACTGAGAGTAGCTGTAATCTCCCAATTTCAAGCTTCCAATCCAAGTGTACCCTTCTTGAGAAGCAGGAAGCGTCGTGGCCAAGTAATAGAAGATACAAGCCGCGGTGTGAGTGCAATAGAGTTCGACGAATATAAGCTTGACGATTCTCGTGAAAAGGTAATTGATTCTTATATCTTTCTCCATTTTGTGGAAAAACAGGATTACTCTACGAACTCGATATAGCCTTATCAACAATAGGTATCTCACTTCTTCTTTTTCACCTGCAGCCTGTTTTAAAATCTACAGTTACAACTGTCCCATTTGATTTTCTCGAGGTTTTAGCGAAATCAAAGGATAAGAAAGTGTACCTTGTAGATAATATCCCATGGCATGCAGGCAAGTAAGTCAATAATAAAAGATGATTTTAAGTACCTGCAAAAATGGTGTACACCATGAAGAGTTAATAAATGACTCCCTAGTGGCCAGATCTCTTCGTTTTATCAAGCAACTTAATATTACAAAGCTAAAAATTAATTTAATCAATTCAGGAAAATTTGGCAAAAAAGCAGAAAACAGAGGATAGAGCTTTAATACCGTAGAGCGATTGAGCTGCGTCTATATACCATTCTGTAAGTTCTGCTATCTCTATAAGCCACAAAGAAAGTTAGCACAATATCGACTAAGAAAGCGACTTGGCCCACGATGTCGAGGATGAACAGATTCTCTGGTAATCCCCTGAAGAATCCGAATTCCAGTGGAGTGAAAAAGGAAGAGTAAAGTGCCCATATCATTATGAACATCGTCCACGCCTTGTAGCACCTACAAATCGTTGTATCTAGTCATCAATCTTTAGATTCCGACAAAATATTTAGTAGTAGCTAAACTAAACTCATTACTCGCGGTCAGGATTTCCTGACTGGTCACTAGATTTTTAACGAACGATTATTTGTGACCATTGGGAAAGTGATCACGTGTCATCAGGTGGCGGGAAAAAAAATGGATGAATAACCGAAGAAAATGCTACTACAGAGAAAAGAAGGTTAAAACCACACTCATGCCCCTAAGTTTTTTGTTTTGACTATAATTGACCATAAACCTTGTTAATTGATAATACTTTCTTCTTTATAATCTGACTTTGCATAATTATTAACTTGGATAAGAATTTTGGACTGTATTTAAAACATATAAACTCACAAACCCTACAACCAATTTTTTGTCTTTTATATTTTACTCTAAAGAAGAGAAAAATTAATATTACAACATAGAAATCAATTGGACCCGTTAATTGGGTCTAAGCAAAGTAAGTGGGCTAAAATAAAATTAAAGTAGAATGTAGGGAGTAGTTCTGAAATAATAAAAATATAAGGACTCAAAACAAAAAGCATGTTAAAACAAAGGTTAGTTAGTTATTACCGGTTATCGGGATGAACAATGGAGCCTCTGGAGATATCTCTGATTCCATTAATGACGGTGAACTTCCCGCCGCTACCGCCGGCGATATCTAAACCTAAGAAATTCGTGAGGAGATTGACTCTGCTTCCTCGCGATTCTACAGTTCCTTCCCTGAAATCATCCACCTCGTAATCCTCCAACTCCACGTCCGATTCGCCGTCGCTCCGGTACGAAGCTCCGCCGCCGCTACTACCTCCCATTACCTCTGATTCCAGATAATCGGATATTTGAAGAAGATAACCTCTCTGTTTCTTTTTTTGTTTTTTTTTCTTTCTCTCTCTTCTTTTTTTGTTTTGTTTTTTTTTTTGGGTCAGAATCTCTCTCTTCTTCTCCTTAATGTGAATATGCAGTTACACCTAAATTTGGCGCCTGAGTTTTCAAATTTTGAAATTTATCAGATGAGGGAAATAAATAGCAACTGAAGTTATTTTGATGAACAATAACATCGAAGCGACGAAATTTATAGAACTTTTTGGATAGTGGCTGTTATTATAAAAAACATTGATTCTTCTAAAACGTAGATGGTGTTTAGTTACAAATTTTAATTGTCCTCAGTGCTGATGCTACATTATAAACCTTTTTAAAAACATCACTACATTATAACTTATAGAGTTATATCATATGGCCATAATTAAAGGATGATGTAGTAGTGTAAAAGAATGCATTTTCAAAGAAATTAGTGTATAAGGTGGAACAAGTGATATGTAGTATGACATATGATTATATGAAGAGCACGTGAAACTGAATCTAACAAACTCTATTTATAACCACAAGTTATTGGATATAAGTCATTAAATGCTACAACATGTCATAAAGTTTCGTGATGTTTGGAAAATTGCGTTTAAAAGTTACATTTCGCTCATTGGTTCATAAAGGTTTCTTAAATGCAAAATGATTTATCTTTTTATCACGTTTACACATACATAGGAGATTAGAGACCGATACTTCAGAAGTCAGAAAGTTATAGTATACTTTTGATTATGTGTCGTGTAAAACTATAGATCAAGAGTAGTTATGTAGGTCGAAGCCTCGAAACAACGAAATTTCATGATAAGGATATAAATTTGTTAGGAAAAACGGAAGCTGTAATGACGGAACAATATAAGTGTTATGATGGATAGAGTCTAAACTGAAATGTCCATAAATTCTGATACCCGTTGTGCAACACTTTAGCATTATAAAATTCACGTGAAAATTTAAACCATATGATTAGTCAAAGACTAGATAATGTTAAGGTGTTTAGGAGACTAAGTGCTTTCTGTTAGGTCAGAAGAAGTAACTAATTAATTAATTATTATGCTCTAATGGGAAATTAGTTTATACCAATTGTGCAGTGTGCAATTGTGCAATTGTGCATTAACCGCCCTTTGCTTTGGCTGTTTTGTCTTTGTATTTGTGGACTCCTTTTAAAGTTATAAATAAGATAACACGACGTTGTTATCTCCTCTTTCTTTCTTTTTTAATCATATATCTCGAATTGTATATTTCATGTCATTGGTTTATAATGGAAAGCCGAATGCAATTGATAAGTTATAAGCATATATGGTTGGCACACACACTAACAGTCCAAAATTGTTAAAATACAAATAAGTATAGTTAGTGGCCTTCCTTGTTCAACACTTGACCCCTAATTACTTTTTGAAATATTTGACCCCTAATTGGTTTCTAGAAATGTCGCTAATATTAATATATATATATATACACCTTTTTTTTTAATAATCTGTAGAACATGGAAAAACTCGAATGAGAGAGTTAATCGTAAACCGATAACTGTACTCAAATACCAATTGATCCTCTAAAATCGCATATAATAAGCTTTGAGCATTATACATGAGAAATTGATTCGTTTTGACTTGAGGATTCTAACAGAAGAGTCAATGTTTTACCAGAGGAACATTATCTTTTTTTCAAACATGTTGCGCTCTCCAATCAACAGCGGAATCCTCGTCGTCCTCATCATCGCTAGGCGATTCTTCGTCAGCCTTCTTCGGCTTTTTAACTGACCCCTCAGAGGTTTTGCTGCGCTTAGCTAATCTAGCCGCTTTCAGTTCCATTTTCCTCTTTTTCAGAATCTCCACTTTCTCTTTGTAAGATCTGCAGAAGAAGATTAAAAGGAGAAGCTAATTATTTACTTAATCTTAAACAAGTGTCAACATTTTCAATCTTCTTGCTATAACAAACTTTTGTCTAAAATTACCTTTGCTCTCGTTGTTCCTCCTCTTCTATAGTTTCCGCAGCATCAACCTGAAAATTAGAGTGGAAAGCGAAATTTAGTTAATAAACAGAGCTTAGATGAGGTCAAACAATTTTGTTATCGTGTGAGAGAAAGTTAGCTGACCTCCTCTTCTTCCATGCGACTATCCACTACTTGCAGATCTTCTTGTATCAACTTCTCGAATTCTTTATATTCGTCCCTGTAAAAAAAAAATCCATGTTTACATAAATTTGCCAAGAGAATGCTTTACAACAAAAGACTTTTAGATAGCAGCAGAGCAGCAGCACATAAAGATCATGACCCCACTGGATCTCAAATTGAGAATGTTAAAGCGAGTAACTGAAAAACATAACAATGAGGTTCCAATTTGACTTTTCTACATCCAGCAAAGTAAAAGCGAAATAAGAAACTCACTTAATATCTGGTTTGACGAGTTTTATTCCACGGGCAAGCAGGTCAGCTTCCTTATTATCGAAAAAACCGGTGGGAAGGGCTCCTTTGACCACTGGTTTCGTTTCTGAACCACCAGTGGTCTGCGCCTGACTCTGTTTAGGCTCACTGGTGGTTTTGATATCTGAAGAATCAGTTTTCTGAGTATCGAAGAATCCGTCTGGAAGAGGTCCTTTCGTCTTAATTGTTTCTGAACCTATAGTCTGCTTCGATTGCTGTACGTTCTTGGGTTTTGCAGATTCTACTTCTGCAGATTCATATAGTTGGCAAATTAAGTTTGCGCTACGATATACAATAACGAACAAGTAAACAACAAACAGTCTACTAAGAGAATTATTCTACAAATTTGGCAAACATAAAGGAAAGTGCATTAGCCATTACCAGGAGGATGTCTTACAGCAGGCTCGCGGTTTTCGAAGAAATTAGGCGGAAGAGCAGATGATGTATGAGATTTGGCTGATTTAGAGGCGGGAGTTTCAAGTGTTGTTGGCTTAGTTTCAGGAGGTTTGCTACCCCGTTGAATTCCCGCTGCACTAGCCTTTAGATTATCGATTGCCTGTCCCAACATTTATTTGCAAAGTTTCTGAGAAGTAAAGAACATAAAACAGAGACTCTAAAGGCAGCTACTAGAAGTTACAAAGTCACCATTTTTCAGCAGCAATCCATAATATAAGAGCATTGAGTCTGAGTCCTAACTATTAACAACAAGTTTCCAATTTTCTTTCACACACTATGTGTATGTCATTTTGGGGAATTACCTCGTGATGCTTACGAGAAGCTTGGTGTACATCCCACAGTGACTCAGACTTCAAGACGACGTTGCACACTCGGCACACAGGCTGGTCTGATTCATTGTACCTGCAAAATCCAATCCAAAGAAGATTTAATCTTTGATCACGATTCAGCTCCAGCCTAACTCCAGATCAACAGCCTAAGGATTGTACTCCAAATCCGGGATACTAGAGGTTTGTTGGCACGCAGGAACTCATAAGAAGTTGACATCGAAACGAAGAGAAAGAAGCGAGGAATCGTTTACCTAACGAGAGGTGAATCTATGCGCGATTCTTTCTTCTTGGCGTTGAGCTTAGAGCGAAACATGGCCTTCTTCTTCGCTTGAGCATCCATCACTGCTTCTCTCCCAAATGAAATCGAATCTCTCTCAACAAATTTGTTCGCTCAGACAAACCCCAAACCAGTAGAACGATTTCACCACAACCGTGAGAATCGAAATCCCTCCCTCTCCCTCCGCAAATCAATTCTCTTTAACGGGTCGGGTGGATCCGACACGGGTTTGGACTTGAGTCTCTCGGGCTGATTCTGGGCCAGGCCTCTTTGGACTCAGGTGTTTTAAGTATGGATTATTGACTAAAGGCATTAAACTTGTCCTTGTCAAATCACTAATCACAACTTGTCCCAACTTATATTCAAACTCAAAATTATGTCTCATAATTAAGCATATTGCAACGTGAATTTGTGAAGACATACGGTTTCATGCGATCTCCTGTCCTAATTATACAAGTTGTTTTGTCTGTATATTGTCTTTTAAATAAATAAAATAAAACTCGAAATGTATTTTTGGTAGCAAATATAGAGTTTTCGAATAATCAGAAAGGGAAATACGACCCCAAAAGAAAATCAGCTGGTTATATGACATTGTACTAAAAAGGAAATGCTTTGATTTGTCACACTAATCATATATGGTTTTTGAATGAGTTCATGAGGTGTGACCATAACAAAGAATAGATTGACTTCACACATTTGTAAGCCGCAACGCCTCCACGAACAACTCCTTCAGAGAAGCGTTTGAAGCCGCAATTCTCTGCGATGTGATGTCCACATCTTTACCCGATCTGATACATACAGAAAAAGAAAACAAGTTAAAAGCTTGGTCCGTTGTGGCCTTGAGTGTGTTGGCTTTTATCTTATAAATAAACTCTTACGGATCAAAAATAAGTCCACCAGCTTCTCTGACGATCACAATTCCTGCTGCTATGTCCCTGTCAATTGATATATTATGCCATTTTAGATCAAGTCTTGTCTGTGCAAGAACCAAACTTTCTAATATCCAAACAAAGCAAAAAAAGAGGTGACATTATACCATGGACCGCCGAAACCAATTTCATAGAAGATATCAGCCCTTCCACACGCGACACCGCAGAGGTCCAGTGCGCACGAGCCACTCATCCTCAGGGACCTAACCTGATGAATGAAACGTAACAACGATCATGAGTTTTGAGAGAGGTTAGATTCGAAATGATGGAGTTTCTATCAAATGAATTTTCACCTTGGTTAACAAACTGTTGATCCTGTTGGTTGCGTCGTCTAATGTAGCTTTATCTCGTTTCGTGCCCGCCTGTGCACATACAAGTGATGAGCGGAGGCTTCATAACAGTCTAGTGTTGACACAAGGGAGACAGATTTTACCTCTGCTAGGAGCAAAGCGGATACAAGTTCGCTCTGAGTTGACACTGCAAGAAAAGAACATTGTTTTCGTCTTCAGAAAATGAACATTTTCTCGACCAACAGAGACTGTAAGGTGTGAAAGAAGTATGTATATAAGTTCCAACCTTTAATTGGTTTTCCATTCAAGAAGGCTCCTTTCCCTTGGACACCGGTGAATAGCTGTTACATCATTATATATATTATGTAATATAATTGAGAGACATCATCGCGCTATATCCATGTTTCCACATCATCATCAACTATATGTAATGGTATAACAGGTATCGACCATATTGCTACAATGTAACCAAGAGCACAGTCTTTTACCTCATCCATAATAGGGTTATAGACGACGCCAACCACAGGGACTTTCCCAATCGTAAGGCCGATGGAAACACACACAAAAGGGAAGCTGCAGAAACAGCGTTTGGTTATGTTATAATGAAATGTGCAGAACGAAACAAACAGTCATTCAAATGGGAATTGAGCCACAACAAGTATATATATATACATACCCGTGAACGAAATTTGTTGTTCCATCAAGAGGATCAACAATCCAAGTAGGTTCGTCGGTTAATTCAGTCACGCCGTTTGCAGCCGTAGTTTCTTCTCCTATGAACTAATTCATAACAAAATGCTAACGATCAACGCAATGCTAGGAAGAAGCTAGCAAAAGATCCAACATATAAGAATAAAGACCTTGTGAGTGGGAAAAAGCTGCTTGAGATGATTAAACACGAGTTCTTCGCATCCTTTATCAGTCTCCGTCACCAGATCCACCTAAACAAAAGCAAATTTAGTAGCTACAGAAACATGCCAACTTGTTCTAAGGAAGCGAATACTGACAGTAATAGTTGAAGTGAACAAGAACAGCAAATTCCCACTTTGTGAATTATGCAAGATGAAAGTGCAGAAGGAATAAAACAAAAACCTGGCCTTTGTGTTCAACATGTTTGGTCTCGTAAAACCCTTTACGAATGACCTGCAGAATGAAAAAACCAAAGGATCCAGATTAGTTAATATTAGCCACTCGATCGATCAGAACTCAAGAAGATATACAAAAACAAAAAGAGAGAGAGAGAGAGAGAGACCTGTCCAGCTTTTTGAGCAGCATCAACGGCGGCAGTCAAGAACTGATCTAGAGAAACTTCATCAAATGTCGCACAACAACAACAAAAAAGTGAGAAAGAGGAAAAGCAAAAAGAAGCAACGGAAGGAAGAAGCTAGCGGAGAAGGAACGTGTGTTTACCATTGTCGGCCATTTTCGATGATTGGAGGTTGCGAGAAGACGAAAAGAATAACGCTTTGTTTCTGGGTGATTCTGAGAACAATACAGAATAAAAGTTAGCAGTTTTTGTAGATGCCCATATACATATAGCGAATATTCGTGGAATCTAAACTTAATCAAGCATTTCCTTAAAAGTTTGTTTCTTTCACCTATGGAGGGGTCTCAATAATCAGAAACGGAAATGAATTCGAAGATTTGAGCTCCGTTGTTTCCTCTCTGCGATCCGAAACAGTTTATCTTTTCCGGGTCGGGTCACTTCGACTCGCATTTGGGCCTGAGGGCTGAGGCTGACTTATGATACATTGTAATAGTGTACTATCCTAATTATGTCTATGTTGTTTTACCTAAATTTTCTTAATCATTGTAGGGTCACAAACTTATCGTAGATTTTTATTCGTCTAGATTTCGTTGAACTGTTGGGAAAAACAAATTACTAATCACCAGTCGTTTGTAAAGATGCGTAACATTTAGAAATTGTGCATTGATTTTTTTGGTAACTAGTGATTAACACGTCCTGCACGTAAGCAAAAAGATGTAACTCGTGACTTGTGAGCAACCATCTATCACATACACTACTACTGCATGCGATGTTTATTGGAAAACTGTTGATTTTTTTATTAACATAAATGGTAAAATCGTGTTCTAAAGGGAGAATCTATATATATATATTGTAATGCTATTATATGAAGGAAATATTCTATTTTTGTACGGTCTATATATACATTGTATTCAAATGACTCATCTCTACCTTCTGAAAGGAAAATTCTTTTTGTTTATATATTCTGATATATTTGGTTGTATCATTTTTTCTTCAAATTCTAGTTAGATACATATGTATAATGTCCTGGATATGCGTTGTGTAATTGAATTGTTTAGCGAGTTTACATTAAAGCAAAATAACAATTATTATAAGTTAAAAAGATAAAATAATTGTTAACACGTGGGTAAATTAGGGAGGGATATATAAATAAAGAAAACTTGGACCTTCCTTCTGCTCCTCCACCTCGGCGTCTTCACTCTTCACCTTTCTTCCCATTTGCCACTCTTGGAGCCAAGATTTAATATAAAAATGATGAATTTTTATTTTTCAGGGATCTTCTCTGTCTTCTTCTTTCTTCCCCTTTTGTCTCCAGCTCTGAGCTATGGTTCCGGGTCTGGTCTCGAGTCACTCGCTCGTGGGATGCTCGACTCAGCGAAGGAACCTAAGTTCTTCGAATGGATGAGAGGCATCAGGAGGAGGATCCACGAGAACCCGGAGACAGGGTTTCAGGAGTTCAAAACGAGTCAACTCGTTCGTGACGAGCTTGACTCGCTCGGAGTGAAGTATAAATGGCCTGTGGCCAAGACTGGCGTCGTGGCTTGGATCGGATCCGGCTCGAAACCTGTTTTTGGACTCAGAGCCGACATGGACGCACTTCCGTTACAGGTTTGTTGTTGTTTTAAAAAAAAAAAAAAAACACTAATCAAAAATGTGATTTTTTTTAAAAAGTTACTTTGAGTAATTAATATGAAATATTGTTGGACTGTGATTGGGAAAAAAAAAGGAATTAGTGGAGTGGGAATCGAAGAGTAAAGTGGATGGAAAGATGCATGCTTGTGGTCATGATACTCATGTTGCTATGCTTCTTGGAGCAGCTAAGCTTCTTCAATCCAGAAAACACCTACTTAAGGTCTGTCTCTCTCTCTCTCTCTCTCTTGGTTCAATCTCGATGCCAGTTCGTGTTCTCTGTTTCTTATCTGTATGTGTGTGAGCTCTTTGATAAAAGTATATACCCGGCAAAAAATGTCAACTTTCCTATAAATGGGCCAGATTCTACGATAGTGAAAGGTGATTGATTTAGTGTCAGCCCAGCAAACCAAATGTGAACTTTCTGAAATGGGTCAGATTTTGATTTGGTCAATTTTTTTGTGGATCCTGAATGAAACAATACTGTGTAGGTATGAGATTTTTAGCGTGTGCCTAGCAATCAGAATCTTTGTGACTGTTGAATGAAACACAATTTCTTGTTTTTCTGTGTTAAAGGGGACTGTGAAGCTTGTGTTTCAACCAGGCGAGGAAGGCTATGGAGGTGCATACGAAATGCTAAAAGACGAGATTCTAGACGACTTAGATGGAATTCTTAGCTTACATGTCTTTCCAACAATCCCATCTGATGGTATTGGCGCTAGGCCTGGGACCGTTCTTGCAGGTGCAGGACTGTTCACAGTCACGGTTCACGGTCAAGGTAGCCACGCAGCTACACCACACTTGTCTAAAGACCCGGTTCTTGCAGCTTCTTCCGCCGTTGTTGCCTTGCAACAGATTGTTTCGCGGGAAATGGATCCGCTTGAAGCTGGTGTAAGTTTCTGCTTTCAAAACGTCTTCTTGTTTGATAGATCAGCTTCAAGACTGAACAAGGCGGAAATCAAGCTCACGTACTTTGAATGTTTCTCAGGTGGTTACAGTTGGATACATTACAGGAGGTCAAGCTCAAAACGTAATACCGCAGTCTGCGAAATTCGGAGGCACTTTCAGAAGCTTAAGCAACGATGGGCTTCTATTTATCCAAAGACGAATCAGAGAGGTAATAAGATTAATTTACACATTTTTCTTTACAGTCTTGTTGGTAATAACGTTGATGATGATGATGCAGATTTCGGAGGCACAAGCCTCGGTATACCAATGCAAAGCAGATGTAAATTTCGAGCAGAAAAAGCCGTCACTTCACCCGGTAATGAAGAACGACGAGAGCTTATATGAGCATGGAAAAGAAGTAGTGGAAGCAATGATCGGAAAGAATAACTTCCATGATTTTCCGGTGACAATGGGAGCAGAGGATTTCAGCTTCTTCACTCAAAGGACTAAGGCCGCTATTTTCGTGCTCGGGATAAAGAATGAGACGCTAGGCGCCGGTAAGCCGCTTCACTCGCCTTACTTCTTTGTTGACGAAGAAGCTCTTTCTCTTGGAGCAGCTTTTGACGCAGCCATGGCGGTCTCTTACTTGGATAAACATGGCCATGACCATGGGGTTAAGACCGAGTTATAAAATGTGTTGGAGAGGTCAGCGTTTGTAATTTGTCATAAATAAAATCATCTACTTGTATTGAATTAAAGTTAGGTGGGACTTCATGGATATATTCGGTTAGGTTTCCGTTTGGTAAGAATTTATATAATTTAGACTGAATTTTATTCGGTTTGATTCCAAAATTTAGAAGAGAAAACCTCAATTGCCTCGATAGTTACTTGTAACAAAAAGTCAATACTTTTTCCTAAACAAATGGTATCAAAAGTATGGACAAACAAGAAATTGAACCAGTGAGATTTTCTCAAACCCAAGCATATTATAAACCCCACTAATTAGCTTTATGATGACCATTTCTAGTTGGTATGACATTTATACAGATGTTAGTGGCACGAATAGATTTTTCAAAGAATTAGATGAGAAACAGATAAAATAATTTAAAACAATGTCTCAGTCAGACCTATACAAAACCTTTTTGTCAACGGTTGGCTTGGAGATATTTCGCAACTCTAGGCTTTGTTTTTGATCACACTCAACCTCGAACAAAGAAAAAAAAAAGTAAAAACATAAAGAAACAAAAGAAAACAATCAGGGGGTCTATTTGAGCTAATTTATTGATCTATTATAAAAATAAAGAAAACAGTTGTCGTTTAACTTTAAACGTCTACAAAAACATTACTGCAGCGCAGGCTGTTAGTGAAATTGAAAACAGTATTTTATTGCCATTTATGAAGTGCGACGACCATTTGAATATGAATTTAATCGTTACAACTATTCATGACCTTGTTATTAAATTGTTTTTGTTAAATTATTTCCGAAAGTTAGCTGTCATATTTAATACATAAGATTCTCTTAACTTTATGTCAGAAAAAGAAAAAATCCAACCGGTAACTTTTCTTTTTCACATTCATACATTCACCTTTCTTCTTCTTCTTCGGAGATTTATTATGCAATTATAGTGGTCTTTTTCTCTTTCTTTGGCCGGCTTTTAGAGAGAGAGAGAGAGGAAGAGCTGAAACTCATGTAAAGAAAAACAGCTTCTCTTTTCATTTCAGACCATCTCTGTCTCTCTGTCTCTCTGTTCAAACACTCGATTACGCGTAGACCAAAAAGGTACAAAATCTCATAAAAGCCAATAAAAAAAAACCAAACCCAAAGGAGACGAAGAAAAGCATTCATAACTATAGACAATTCCGGAGAAGATGAAGAAGCCATCTCTCTCCGTCTTCTTCTCCATCTTCTTCCTCTACCTCGCGGCGGTGACTTCAGATCTAGAGTCTGACCGGCGAGCGTTAGTCTTCCTCCGTAACAGTGTCCGTGGCCGTCCT
>OVBI01002095.1:0-24273 GCA_900406495.1 Sisymbrium altissimum | reverse complement strand
TAAAATAATTTAATTAAAAATAAATTTATTAGATATTTTGTATTTTTTTTTTGAAAATGTGAACTTATGTAATTTGAGTATAATTTAATAATATTTTATATATATAATATTACATCAAATTTTTATATATGGTCTAAATTTATAATGAATTATAATATAAAAATAAATATAAATATTTTATCGATGAATAATATAAAATATGATTTACATAATAAAATAGATAAATTAATTAATTACTAATTTATCATATATGTTTTATTTTTGTGATAAGTAACAAAAAATAATATTAACCCTAATAAATTCCTATATAAGAAAATATATATGTAATTATATGAGAAATCTAAAATAATATCAAATATGGTTTTATATTTTTATTTATAAAATTTTGATCAATTAAAATATCAATAAATTTATTTTATATAGTCAAATTATATATTTCAATTAAAAATAAAGTTAAATTAACTATAAATTTTTAAATTTGAATGCCTACAAAATAAAATTATGTAATTAGATATCATTTTGATCAATTATATTTGATTTTTAAACTATATTTTACTCACAAAAAAATATGAAGTAGATTTTCAATAATTTTATCAATTTATGTTCATTTTAAAAATTCAAATTATAGCATATGAGAAAAAAAATTAGTTTTTTGGATTATATGTTTGATATGATAATTTAATTTTTTTTTAAAAAGAAAATTACCAAAATAGTGGAGAAAATTAAATGACTTTAAAATAATTAATCTGATATAATTGAATATCAGTTCCTTATTATGAACTTATTTACTAAATTTATGGCTTTTATATAAGGAAATATTAGGAGAGATTTTTGCTTTAGATTAGTAATTAATGATAGAGATGATTAATTTTATAAAATTATATAATTTTTTAAACTAAATTATGAATGACATATTTTATAATTATTCTAGTAATTTGAATCTATTTTTAAAATAAATCTAAGAATGATTGTGGTGATGATATATCATAATGACATACATGTTAATAATACATGAGTATAATATTATTTTTTTAAAAAGATTCTGAATTAATATATAAGGAATTAGGAAGATGATGGCTTTATCTTCTTATAGGAACTACAACAACATCTTACAGGAGCACCAGGAGCAGGAGATACACAATCTCCTTCTGAAAAACCTTCACGGAGACAGTCGTGATAACACATAAGCGGTTGATAACTATCCATACATAAAGCTAGAAGGCACTGAGTATGTTTCACTTCTTCAACATCTGCACCTACATAAACCCCATGTAAAAACATATATCATCTTTGTACACTTATTATCTATAAAATCATTATTTCTCACTATACAGTACTATTTTCACTTACCTGAAGCCAAAATGTTATCGTTAAACAAGGAAGCTGCTAATATTATAATTAGAGAAAAAGTCACCAATGTTTTTATGATAGCCATAATTTTTTATTTTGTATAAAACATATATAGCCAGAAAAGCTCTATTTATATAAATTTTAGTCTAAGGAAATCTCAACTTACTTAACTTATTCTAATTCTATTAATTGATCTTCCATATTAATAGATACAAAAAAAAAATTAGTGCTATTTATTTGTATATATTTGACCTATTAAGTTCTTTTGTGAATTTGGTCAAAGATAACCTGTTGTTCAAATTATGAATTAACCTGTTGTTCAAATTATGAATTTGACCACATACAAAGACCAGAAAATTATATAAGCAATTGGTTACTTTATCTTGAACCAATAAGCAATTGGCTACTTGTGCAATTATGATATATACAGTTTGGTTAGTTCACAATATAGTTTTTTTCTTCTGGTAAACAGTGTATGACTATAATGTGTACTATATAGTGACTATATGTAATAATAAAACATATAAATCATACTTTCTTTCTTGAAGACAAGATACCAAAAATATTTTATTGCAAATTAAAATTTGACTAAATGCAAAGCAAAATTACAATCATATTTTTTTATTGATAAGTCAATCCTGCCCATCGTGAGGTCCATTGTGTTGAGACTCGGGAGATTAGCGTTGTGCTAAATTTTGGTAACCATTTTGCTTAATCTTTAGGGCAATACCATCGTAACATACGCAGATCATTATATAGCTAGTCTTTAGGTTGAATCCTCTTCAGAAAATTAGTTTATCATCACGTCCATTTTGACGAAAGATAACAGTCTCTTTATCACTCCTTGGTCTCGTTGAATAATAAAAAATTGATGATAGAAAGGCTTGTTATAATGTCCTCCAATACGCATGATTATATTAATTATTCACAAATACAAAGACTAATAATTATCTTGAGTGTATATTTGTACAAAGAATCATATAAACTTGAAAGTCTTTATGCTTTGTTTCTCAGCTTGTGAAAAAATACACGATACACTAGCAGAAGATAAAATCGGAGAATAAAACATATTTTTAGGATTTACCATGGAGGAATGGAAATGTCAGACGAGAATTATTTTTCTAAAGGTAAAGTGAATATGTGTTGAGAAGTCCAAGGATGGGACAAGGTAAATAAGTTAAGACGAGACCGGGACCAGATCCTCAAGTTGAGATTCAGGTTTCATGTTGTTTATTTAAGATTGTATCGCTCTGTTTCTTGATAACTTGACTTTGTTAATCAGGAAAGAGGAGAAATATTCTTCTTTTATAGACCAAAGGTGAACAAAGAAGAAGCTCACAATGTGGACGATGTTCAACGGTTATACATAGTGATGATGGGTTCAGAGTCCGGTGAAATCTCGTCGAGGAGAAACAAGATCCTCTCCCTGAAACCCAATAAACCGGTCTGTGAAATTGCATTCTCAACCATAAGCAGCGTTTTTAAGAAATGTATGTTATATGCTGAAACAAAACTAGTTTAATAATTGTCTTGGAGCTCTTTCTTCAAAGAGATTGTAGGAGATTATTCAACCCAATTAGTTCGTGTACCATTCATATCCCACAATCAATAATATTTACTGTGACAATCGATGGGCCGAGTAGGAGGCGGTGCAAGTTGGTCTGGCCCAAACAAATATAATTCGTTCAATTAAAAAATGCAAAACATATCCATAATTGCACCGCAACAGCTGCATTAATTCGAATCTAAATACGAGGGGGAAAACAATCCAATAAATCGCGATCAGTGAGAATATCATTAGGTACGACTCGTACGAGGAGAAAATTAGGGAATTGTAGTTGAATACAGCGAATAAAATTAGCTGAGCCGGTTACAAGAAATTATTAATTTGGAAAACGATGATTAACCCACAAATATTTTTTTTTTACGTCAGATTAACCCACAAACGTTATCTAATGTAAGTTGTTGGCCCCCAATTACATCAACTATTACATAGACGACCATATAATAAAAAATTTACCGGGGGAAAAACATTAATGAATTTTTTTATTAACAGGAAAAATAGGCTTTGTGGATGAGATTGCTTAAGTATGAAGGTCGAAACAGAAAGGTGGCATTTAGTGAAATGATAAAGAGCCGAACCTGAGATGTTTTAATGAAAGGCGAACATAGAGTTGAGACGAAAAAAGAGGGTGATTGTATCACCATTTTATTTATTTATTTCACAAAATATTTTTTTTAATAAAATTATTGAAGGTGGAATTAAATTCGTATTTATCATTCTTACGTAACGCTCATTATTCTCAACTGCCTCAGTTACTAGTTGCATTTATATTTGATTTAAATGATTTCATCACTTTAAATCTATTGAAGCTATAACTACCCTCTTCAATTTTAACCAACTTTTCACCCTTAGCATTATGAAAAATGAAAATAGATAGATTTTCAAAAAATTACCGCTTAAGTTTTCATTTTTTAGGTTTGCCATTTGCAGGTCTGACAAAACCCCCAGTTTTTTCTCACTCTGACCGAAAATTCATAAGTCTTGTTATTCCATCTCTTTATTTATTTATTTATTTTTATTTTGCAGGAAAACACTGTTTTTGGACTTATCATAAGCTACAAACTAAAGTCTGAGAGTTTGTTAGTTTTTCTTTTGACAATGCATATTAGGTCGCCTCTGACCCCAAAAATTTGCATATTTGATGGTTATGTTTTTGAAAATGCATATTAGGTATAACTTTAAGAGTTTGCGGGAGTAAAATATTCGTACCCAAACCCACAAAAATTTCTTTGGTAGTACCATAGATACTAATTTATTTCATCTCTTACCCATTTTTTAACTAGGTTTTCCGGAGTACCAAAACAATTGACAACATTTCAACCAACAAAACGATACGTCTTACTAGAGAATAGAGAATTTTAATATCAACACTTGGTGATTATCTCTAACCATCTCCAATTTAATTTCTTTCTCTGTATGTGCTTTGTTAAACAGTCCAAGCGAATCTCGAACTTGACTTTTACTTTTATAAATTCAACAAACACCTGAGCTTTTTTTGGAAACAGAGTTATCAATAAACAGAGGAAAGTACTCCTTCACATCTCCAAAGAACAAAGGTTGAGAAGCACAAAGAGACACCAAGCGCGAACATTTATTGATCTTACAGAGGCAAAATTCCCACACCCTTTTAACATACTCCAAGGAACTTTAACAACTGCTCGAGAAACTCCATTTCGGTTTTTGGGTTACCAAAAATTCACCGGAGAAGCTGAATTATAAGAGTCCCGGAATAAACAAAAATGGAGACAACCCAACAACAACACATGTTTCATTATACTCAGCACTCAGCAGCATCATTAGCTCTAAGAAGTTCATATTTCATTACAAGCAATATTAGTGCTATTCGCGCTCCACTTCAAGTCTGGTGTAAAAGTGGAGCGTGATTAGCACTACTCAAAGACAAAACAACTACTAGAAGAAGCAAAAGAAAAGACAGAAACAAGTACGGTTGGATCAGTCTATAGGTTTACGTTTGACATATTGGTTATGANGGGGGGGGGGGGGGGGGGGGGGGGTTGGATTCAAACAATTCAGTTCCACCAGGTCTTATTGCATTTAGTGGTGACTGCGGGAGCGGTTGCAGCGGTGGAGGCGTTTTGATGGAGGAAATCGAGTAGGACGGTGCTTTTGCATTTAGGGCACTTTGGTTCATCCTGATAGAGCATAACGTACATAAGACAACGAGGGCAACCCACAAGGACCATTGAGGCTGTTGTCTCCATGTCCTCCTGGTTCGTTTCCGAGGAAACGCATGAGCTTGGTGAAGTTGTGTTGGATCGGCTTGGAGATCGTACCAGACTCATCTGGTTGGCTTGAGAAGGAGGTGGCGAAAGGTTCAGCTTCAGCTCGAGCTTAGGACCGTTCCTGTTCCTCCGGCTCATAGATCCCTCTCTCTCTCTCTCTCTCTCTCTCTCTCTCTTTGGGAGTTGAGAAAGCTGTTTTTGTTTTAGTGAGAAATATTCTTGTTGGTTCTGGTTAGGCCATTTTATAAAACAAACACACACACACACACAAAGCTGTTGAGAGAGAGATTTTCATAAAGGCTTGATTTAATGAACATTTAATTACGATACGTGAAAAATATTTTAAACTATACACTATGAATCTTAACTGTTAAAAATGATTTTTGCCTAACCAGCTGAAGAACAACAATACACATCGTTTGAAACTAAAGCATAAATTTTATAGTATGTTTTTTTTTTAATTGTGCTATCTAGATTTATTGTATCTTTTTTTTTTGAACATTGATTTTATTGTATCTTGTATCGTCTACGTACAATTCAACCAGACATGTTGATAATGCTATACAATTATACAAACCTTAGGTGGTGGTTTTGATTTTGAAACTACGTTTTACGGATTATTATACGTGGTGGATTTATTCACGTGAACTTTTAATTCTACAATGTAACATTGTGATAAAATAAGATCACGCAGACAGTCTAAACTTATCTGATCAGTTTGGTTGACAGTTTGTTATATTTGTTGAATTTTTCGTAGGTTGTTTATATCTATATTGCTTACAAACTTACAATGGTTAAATATACAATAAAATGACAACTTATATTAACATTATACAACAACAATTATTTTTACCCAAAAAAAATTATACAGCAATCGTTGAAGTCGTAAATCAAGTAACTAGCTTTGAATATTTAGGGAATACATTGCAATGGAGCGAAAGTAAAACCAGATTTGTTTTTAGTATGGGGATCTTATTATAGGTAAATGTTTTTTTCTCTGAAATTTATCTTTATAATATTAGTTGAAAAATAAAATTTTAAAAATACATTAAAAATTTTATTATTTATGAATATTGCCATTAAATCTATTTGGCAATAATTTTATTTACAATCATTATTTATTTTTAAATAGATCATTTTAAATAATATTCTCGCAAATTTCTCAAATCCTTTAAAATATGAAAAAATTAATTATTATTTTTTCAAAGATATTCATAAATAAATAAATAAAAATTTAATTACAATATCTTTTCTTTAAATTAAAAAAATATATCCATAAATTATATAATATTCTTAAAATGGATATTAATTTCTTAAATATAATAAAATTTAATTATGATAACAACAAAAATCAAACCTAATTTTCTCAAACCAATATTTCTTAAACCATATTTTTTTTAAAAAAAAAAAAAAAAAAAAACATCATTCCACACAAGCGCGAATTAAATTATATTCCAAAAAATAAATATTATAATACAACAAATTAATTCACTTAATATATTAACCATCCAAATATAATAAATCAATCTTATTTATCATAATTTTCAACTATCACAAAACACTCCCGCACGAAGAACTTTTTCTATCTGTAAAAAAATAAAACAACTTAAGCCAAATTATAAATAAAACTAATTATAAAAATAAATATATCCCATACAATATATTATTAACTAAGAAAAAAATAAAAATATATTATAAAATATTAACAGGTTTTGCTCTGCCCAAATACATGTTATATACTAGTCTGATATTTGTCGAGAAGGAAGACTAAAGTTGACAGAAGAGAACGAATAATAGTCTTTGATTGTATTAATGAAAACAGATATGTATACCTCTTTGTATAAACCGCATACGTACATGCAAAGGTGTCTTAATCGAAGCAGGAAGAGAATTAAATGTATATTAATGTTAATCACAGGATTACAAAATCTTGTACAGAAACTAACAAAATAGAAAAATGGCTACGTCAAAGTTAATTGTTATGACTACAAAGTCTACAATATCACGTAGCTTCACACCAAAAGCAAGCTATTAATATTGCAGTGTGAGTTAATTTCCCATGTGAAGTTATTTAATGATTTTTTTGGAAGAAGGATTTTGTCCAAACAAAATTACATTTCCCCTATTTAAGACAGCATACTATATAGTTTAGAATAATATGGAAGTAATATCTTCCGAACTACTAGTATACTAAAAGCTGGCAACCTTACAGTTAATTTCATTCAATTGAAACTATGACCATGCTTGGCTGGATTTACAATTAATGTTAACCGATAAGTATGAATGAATAACCAATATTCGGATTTGGTATCTCATGTTACACTAGGTGCAGGAATGCATATAATTATTTTCTGAAAAATACAAGAATACTCCAATAAACTTTTGTTTTTTGAATGAATAATCAATATTCGGATATGGTATCTCACTGACTTTTGTCTCATTTCTTCCATTATAATCTAGGACACGTCAGGGATAATGACTTTTTTTTTTAATTACAAATTGTTTCTTTTTGTTTCTTGTCTCGTTGCTTTCCGAATGTCTCATAAGTGAAAGCACAACATACATCTGAAAAAGGTTTTTTTTTAAAAAAAAAAACATACATCTAAAGTTTTTTCTAAAAAATATATTTATCTTGAACTCACAATCCTCTCCGCATAGATGTTCGTTTTTTCCAACTTTTTTTCTTAAGTACAAATAGTTTGAACGTCGTTTTCGAGTTGTCACTGTTAATTTCAAGTGTCTTGGAGAGGGAGATAGGACTACCATAGTTTTTTTTAACCAATCCAATGCTTTCTTTTAATTTCTGCCGAAGACAATCCACTTTTTTGTAATTTTGGTCCCATTTTGTTTTTCTTCTGTTACTAGGAAGATGTTGTCGACTTTCAGGATATTTAGATAAATAAAAATGAAACTTTTAATTCGTTTCTTTCAATAAAAAGGAAAATTCATTTCCTCCTCATCATTGTGTAACAATAAAAATTACCAAGATAAGTGTCCAGTTGGTTTCTATTAGAGATGTTTAGAAGAGAAGAATGGTTGCTGGCGCATTTCTTGTTATTAAAACAACGTGGCGTTGACTATTGACCTCGAGCTATCAGAAATTCGCCAGTGATTTATTTATACTCAGACAAAAACTGTTTATGAAGTATAACACCCTAACTTGTTCTACGATATTGTGATATATTTCAAGTTCTTATGAATGCCGAGAGATCTGATGTTGTTTTGTAACCTGAGTTGACAAAAATCCAGTCCAGCAAGAGAAGCAACATCATGAGGAGGGATAACAATTACTTCTTGTTGGATTTTCTTTCACATTTACTAATGTGAAAGAAAATTCAACAAGAAGTAACTGTTATCGATTTTAAATTTCTGGGAAAAATCTTGGATTTACTAAGGAGGAATGGAATTTCAGACGAAAAATGTTTTCCTAAAGGTAAAGTGAATATGTGTTGAGAAGTCCAAGGTAAAGAAGTTAAGACGAGACCAGATCCTCAAGTTGAGATTCAGGTTTCATTATTTCCTTTTTCTCTGTTGTTTATTTAAGATTGTAGCGCTCTGTTTCTTAATGACTTGACTTTGTTAATATTCTTCTTTTATAGACCAAAGGTGAACAAAGAAGAAGCTCACAGTTTCTGTTACGATTCGTTGTGATGGGTAAGAAAAGTGATGAAAAGGTAAATCGAAAAACAGACTATAAGCTGTTGTTCTTATAGAGCTTGAAAACAGAATTCTGAAGCTTTGAATCTTTAAAATTAATAGCGTTCGTGTAATCGACATGGGCAGAGTAAACAAACCAGTAGATGACTCTAGACATTTTTCTTTAATTATTCTTGACGCCACAATGCAAAAGCTAAAGTTATAATTGTCACAAAGAAAATGACTGTATCTAAAACAAATTCCAACAAAAACACATGTTGTGAAACAAAGCATATGGGACAAAGGAGAGTGCCATACAATTCTTCAAAAACATCATGGAATTTTCGGAGCTGTTAAAAACATAATCGTCAAATTTGTTTGAGAAACTGGACATTACTAATAATAGGCCCAATATAAGAAGCCCAGCCAATTAACTGTGTTTAATATTAGACAGATTGGTGCAAGAAGAGACGGCGGTAAAAAGGCAGCAGGGATGGTGTTTTTTATGTCGTATCCGCCGACACGGCGGCAGTTGATGGTGTCTGTTGGCTTTTTTGCGGCTGGAGTTTCTCTCTTCGCCGCCGGAGCGTATCTCTCACTTGCCAATATTGGACCACAGCAAGCTCGCGTCAAGGCTCGGAACCAATTCGTTAAGGATCGACTCAGGAAATGGCTCGACGACTAGAGCTCAGAGAAAATCCCTTTGGTGCTTCCTTCGCTGTTATTTTACATTTTGAAGTGAAGTGTTCTTTAAGGGTTTAGGGTTTATGCGACCTGAATCTCCAGTTCAAATACAAAACGTGCGTGCATTTATGTAAAATATCAAGCTCTTACATGTTTGGATCATTTTCAGTCCAAAAATTCAAGCCTTTTTGTTTGTTTGTCAACTTACATATGAAGAATCATCACTCTTGACAAAACGAGCGAACAGAGAAAATGTAGATCATTAGTACATCATGTAACAGTCTTTAGATTCTATTTATCTCTGCTCCCAAATTGTGAATACATTTGCCGGCTTTAGCTCATTACCATCTTGACTTTCTAGCATTCTGGTTTTCGCCTTTGGCTGCGTCCGATAACCGCGACTTCGAAACGGATCCACCACGGAAGTTACTTAGTCTCGGACCGGTGATGAGATGATCTTTTGAAGAAGCCTTGCTTGGTTTATAAGTTTGCGTTTCATCCAAGTACCCTTTAGGCTCAACCTCAATAGATCTTCCCCAATCCAGTCCTCCATCTCCATTTTTTTGAAGCTTCTCGCTCTGTACAACCCAATCTACACAATCCGATATGCTTCTTTGTAAAGAAAGGCTTTTCCTTGGCGTTGACTTTCTCCCTCTGTTTTCTTCACCGTAAGGCCATTTATAGCTCTTGTTGTCTATGTTCAGTTCTATGGAATGAAGATCGCTTTCCCCCGAATCATCTTCATTCCCGTCCTCAACTTCTCCATCTTCGATGTTATATGAACCGAAACCAATGTGGTGGTTTAGGTACTCGTCAGTCTCTTCGTTATGCAACTGAGCCTGAGGCGGTTCACGGGTCTTCTCTTTACATCTTTTTGCTTTGAGGTAAGTTTGAAGCTGGTTCCTAAGCTTATCAACAGCTGCGTTTTTCTCCTCCAGCTGGTGTTTAGCCTCCGAGAGTTTCATCTGCACTCTCTCCTCGCGCAATGCATCAGCTAACTGCAACATCTCTCTTTCCTTTTCGACTTCTTCTTTGACTTTGAAAGATTCTCTCTTCAGTTCTTCAACTTCGGCTTTGTCTTCACTAATGTCTCTTGCTAGTTCATCGCAAACTTTTTCAACCATCACTCTAGCTCGCTTCTCGTTCTCTATTTCTTTCACTGCTTTCATCAGAGCTGCTTTTGTTTCAGCCAGTTCTTTGCCCAATTTCTTGTTCAAGCTCTCGAACCTTCTCCTCAGTTTCCTCTCCACTTCTAGCTCACCAGCAACAGATTCGATTGCAGCTTCAACAACTTCTTGCTCGTTGCTTTTCCACGCCGCTTTCTCTTCGGCAAAACGCTTCATTAAGTAGCTAATGTCATTGTTTTCCGGTTTGTGCTCGTGGATCAACTGATTGACCTGTAAGCGAGCTCTTTCGAGCTCAGAATGCAGAGCAGAGACAAGAGACATGCTAGACGATGGGCGGTCATCTTGACCCCACATTCTATTAATGATTTTGAGAAGCTCTTTTGATGTTGTGAGAGCGTTACTACAATCCTTCAACCGTGTTTTGACTCCCACAGTTGACCCACTCGGTGTCTCCGCCCGTGATCGAGTCTCAATCTGCATTAAGAAAACCATGCGATATCTTTTGTTCATCACTTTCTTGAACGCAACGAACTAATCATAACAGATACAATATGTGGATAACAAATCATAGATTGAATGCTTCCAAAGAGAATGAGAAAGTATAATTGCAGTCACCAACCAACAACAAATGGAGGCAACAATGCACAATAATGCACTTTCATTCAGAAGCATTTAACATGAACAGCTTTAATCAAATACTGAATTTAGTCTGACAAAAATATGAAAGCTGCAAATAGAAAGGTTTCTCCATATCTCTGAAAAAAACACCACCAAAAGTAAGAAATCAACTTACATCCATGAAGCTGCCATTGCTAATAGGATCCCTAGGCCCCACATTGCAGTCTCCAAGCCTAAGCTTGTGCGCAGTGGAGGATGGTCTTCTCTGTCGACTTCCAGTCCCTGATCTTTCCATCCTCTACAAAACCAACAAAGTTTCTCAGCTTCCCTGTTACCTCACAGAGAAGTAAAACAAAACCGGATTCGCATTGTCCATTGCCATATCTAGCATTATATATATACATCTATCTTAGGTCTCAATTATAAGAGAATCTAGGCCTACATTATTCCCAATAAATCAACCTCTAATAAACCAACCAACTACCTCCATATGATGAATGGAAAAAAAACTAGTCGGAAACTGCCCAATTATGCAAAACTAATCGGCACCAACTTATAAAAGAAACGCCCTTTCATACAAACTTAAATGTGTAATTTAGAGCACATGACAAAAGATTCCGAAGATCAACACTTTTTCTATTCCTCTCTAATCCCACTTCTTAACATCAATCAGAAACCGCAGCAGCACTTTTTTATAAAAAAAAAAAAATATTCTCCAAAGATGAATAAAAAAACTCAATAGAGGTTGCCAACAATTTAACAAGTTTGACCAAATTCAGACCTCACAAAGATTAATAATTTTAGCAGTTATAGAGAGAGTTGAGATCTCTTTAACTTCCCGTATCAATATATACTATTGTTAAATGTTGGGAAGAAATGCAAAAGAGTGAGAGAATGGAAGTAAGTTTCTCTCTCCTTTGATGGGTCAGAAGTAAAAGCACATGGCTCCAGCAAGAAGTTCAAAGCAAAGCACATTCCTTTTTGAATCCACCAATCAAAAAAACGAAGAAAAGAATAAGACTTTTGATTACCTCAGAGACAGGGCTATGCGAGGGATCAGAGAGGTGAGGCGGTAGAGAACCAGAATGAGCAGACCTCGGCGGAGGAAGCGGAGCGATTCTCTCCTTTCTACAACTCTTCCTACTCGTTGGCACAGCCTCCTCCACAACTTTGGGCGAAGGCATCTCGTTCATCTCCCACAGAGTAGCAGCCAGCTTCCTCGCCGAAACCGGAGCTGCAGCAGCAGATGCTTTCCCGGTCTTGCTACCGCACTGAGACGGAGAAGCAACGTGTAAGGCCCCGGAAGCTAGTCGCGAGGATGCCGCAGGAGAAGGAGATCGGCCCATGAGCCTCCAAGTGGGAACAGGAGTAGTGGATCCTCCTCTTTTCCCAACCACGATCGCTCTCTTGAAACGATAGCCTTCCCTGAGAACGGAGGAAGTCGAAGATGTCGGCGAGGAACATCCACGCTTCCTGATTTTCCCGAGTAGAAGCAGATTCTCCACGCTTTGGTTCTGCCTCGGCATTCTTATTCTTACAAACCAAACTCGTAGATCTCTCTTATCTGATCCGATCAAAATTTCCCAAAACAAAAAAGCAGATGCGAAAATTAATCAAACCGATCTGTAAAAGACAAAGGAAAGAGAGGTAAGAGTTGCTTACTTACAGAGCTTCTTCAAAGCATTGTCTATGGGTTTGAGTGAAGAGAAGAGATAAAGTCAAAAGTAAAAGTAGAAAGACAATTGGGGGAATTCGAAGGAATTGGCGGTTGCTGTGTTTGGAGGGTTTTGATCACTCATAGTCATACTATACAGAGTGTTATGTTAAAGTGTGTCAAAAGGGAAAGAGGATGGAGTGTTTGATCTTCTGTGATGAGGTGCACTGTAACGTTTAGCACGTGGTTTGATCTGGATGGTTCAGACTTTTATAGATAAATAAATATGTCATATGGAATGATTTCCAGGGTGGATTGTTGTGAACCGAATTAACCCGAAACGGAATTATTGATTGGAAACCAGAATCAGCTGGTTCGGTCCTCTCTTCACGTGTCCTCCTCAAAGTCTCTAACAAAATAAACCAAAACCAGAGGAAATACACTATCAAATACTATATCATGTGTTTTTTTATTAGTTTATATCTGGAATTCGAATAAAACGGATCCGATCTTAGCCTTTAGTTCACTGTTTTGTTTTGTTTTTTTTGCCTCTTCTATTAATGTTGACGTAACTTTACAAAAAAAAATGAATAAACCAACGAAACCGAATTACACCAAAGCTAAAAACCAAATCACTACTACTTATTTCGCTTTAAAAGACCTTTTGACTTGGACGTCTGACTTTTTTCAGGTAAATAATTAAATAACCATTTTGTATTTATCTAGTTGCGTCGTCAATTAATATCCATATTTCACGTAGTTTGACGACTCGTTGAGAGCAACTATTTTCGGTTAGAATATGTCCATCTGCCTCTGCCTAACAATATATATATATATATATATATCCCGTCGGTCAAACAACTATTTGATTTGGAGATTGTTTCGATAGGCTTTTCTCACATGACTCGGATGCATTATATTTCATAATAACCATAATTCGTTTGAGAGTAATTGGGACAATCACAGCTTTTGGTAATATATATTTTGATGAAGAATTCCGATAATTAAATGAAATCAACAATGGATGATTTATGAAACATTAATATTTATAGTTTGCATTCTTCTTTATTTCACTACAAATATGATGAACTTTCATCGAAAATAATAGAAAAACCAGGTAGTGTAAGTTCGCTTCTGCATGTGCTTATGTAATCTGCTATTTTTTTTATTTTTTATTTTCTTGTATATATGAAAGGGAAAATAAAAAGAATTACTAGGTTATAGTTAATTTTAAAGTGTTTCCTCTGGTAGATTCGAAGGTGGACCCCCATATCGTGTTAATACCATGCTTATGACTCACAAATCATATGATCATGTTCCCAAATACCTTTTTCTCTATTAGACAATGTTGTGATTTGTGAGCGAACCGGTGTTCTAAACCTACTCATTAAGAGTGGTCTACAGTGGGTCTATGATTCGAAATTTCGAACTTTCAGATTTTTGTTCGATAATTCATATTCTAATCGTTTTAAATAAAATTAATCACGAAATACTTTTTTCTTAAAACATAGTCACGAAGTACTTTAGTTTGTATTAGATGTACGTGCTTTATAAACATTTTTTCTATAAAAGAACCTGAATATTTTATGTATACTTATATATAACAGAATAAAATATAAAACCTTGGAATGAATTCCAATCTCTAAGGTTTAGGGGAAGACCATGCATTATTGTTATTGTACTTAGAACTTCGCCAACCCAGAGTTAAAATTATGGTGGGATTATTCAGATAATATTTTCTCAACACCCTTATAACTAATTTGTGGAAACATTAAACAATATCTTAGAGATGTATATTAGTTATTAAGATTCTAATATGTATATCCGTCAAATTTAATAGTTCATTAACCGATCAAACTTGACAGTTAAAATTTAACACCAATATTCCTCTTATCAAAACAGATTGCTAGTTTGTCACATCTAGCTGGTTATAATCGATTTTGGTGTGTATACGAGATTTTCTTCTATTATTGTGATTATATAAGTAGTAACCACTTTATTTTTCTTGGTCGAACCAATTTAACAAAACAAACCTACACATTGGTTAACTGTTATTCCTCTATCAAATGTTTGCTGTTTCAGACAATTTTTTCTGGGCTATATGATATAACATTAGTGATTTTCATGGTAAATTTTACACAATCTTGTTATAGATACAATTCAACCTAGAAATACTTAGATCCATAGTACATATCGAAATAAATAACTTACAGTTGAACACTATAAGAAGAAAGGCAGCTCTTACTATCGGAAAGTCATTGGAATATCTAAATTCTTTTGCATGTGTTTTATTTTCGTAGGTGTTTTTGGATAGTGATTCAACAAGAAAATAATTTTAGAGTATTTCGAAGCAAAATGGAAAAAGATCGGAGAGCAATTTAATTAGCGTTAAAAAAAAAGAGATTAAGTTGACGAATCCAGTTTTGATAAGATTGGACCGTGTACATCAGCCAAACGCATAGACTTTGAGTAGTTCGGAGTGAAGAATTTAGTTTCCGTGAGAGCTTATATCAGACAACATGAATTGGTTAAGAAGTGACCGATGTGGAAACTCTTCAAATACATAGGCATATCCACAAGTGTCGATGGTCGGCTCATGGTGATCGCTCTCTATATTGAGGACTGTATGCATCAATTCCAAAACTACCATATTTCTTTTTGGATCAAAATAACTAGAAAAATTTTAAATTATTTTAAATAATAAAATATTTTAAAATCTTAAATTACTAGTGGATTAAATTTTTAAAAAACGTTTTTTAAATTCATGTTTGAATATACTTCTCCAAATTAAGTGACAATTTTAACTAAAAACAATTAATATTTAGCATGTGAAGGTAAAGCAAATTAAGAGGAAGGCACATTTTAGGATGGCACAGAGCATAACAGAGTATTTAAAGTTTTAAACCATTGATATCATTGTGCCTCTCTCCTATGATACACTACATTTGATATGATATTTTCAAAACAGAAACCCTTGAGAAATATCAAACGGAAAGAGAAATGTGTTGAGACTCAAAGATAAATGATGAGTCAAAGAACGACTTCAAGTGTCAAGTTGATACTTGGCCTATCATTGATTTGTCTGGTCTCTCAACCTTAGAAGAACTAATTATTATCATATGCTTGAGTAGGAGTAGAAATGATTATCTTAGTTTTCGAGATATTTACTATGTTCATATCCATAAATCTCACCAGCTGATTAACCGACCAAACTGAACAATATTTAAAACCAAACCGCTTGTTTTAAACAAAACCGATTGCCACGACTAGCTGGTTATATCGTAATTGGTGTGTGTGACGAGTATCCTTTTGCTGTGGTGATTTGTGAGTAGTAACCACTTGCAACCAATAAGATAAGTTTATTCTGTGGACTCCTCCTACATATGGTACAAAACTTATAAATTTCATGGTTAAATTGAAAACAAAATCTTGTAGGAAAAACACTATTCGACCTATAAACGTTTGGGACTACTACATACATCAATATTCTAGGTACCCATAAATGCAAATTAATAGATATTTGATCATTATGTATACAGTATAATGTACATAATTGCGTACTAAAAGTCCAAAGGTTAGCACAAAATATACTAGTGGGTCTGGCCCAAAGCAAGCCCAGTAAATAACTAAGGAATTGGTTGCCTAAAGTTTATATATAGTAGCAGCGTGTTCGGACTTTAAACTTCGAACAGTTTTTTCCTTACTAATGGGTTATTTATTTTACCAAATTAAGATCGTTTTTTTCCAACAAGATGTCGACGGCTTACTACAGTAGAGTCTATATCTATTAGAAGTATTTAGTTTTTTCAGTTTTAATAGTTTATTGTTTTTGTTAAACTTGACCACAAAAAAAATTATTTGGTATGACCGTATGAGTGAACAAAACCATAAAAAGTTGAAAACAAGAATGCAAATACCTGGTAGATGCATGAATTTATTGTCTAAACCAATTTCCGTCTTATATCATAACTATAAACATGGACTATGATATAGTATAATGGAGGAAGAAAGTTGAGTATAAGTTCATGAAATAAAAATCAAATACGTAGCTAAAACCAACATTTTTTATTTGTTTAAAAAGCATTCTTGAAACTGAGATTAAACTGATAATAATTTTAAACATCATTTCTGAAATGATATGGTATCTTCATTTGAAGAATTAACCCGTTGTAATTCGGAACACCTAACTCGTATTTTTTATGCAAAGCTATAAACCATATCAAAATAATCGAATCATCTAACTAGTTCTATCACAATTGCCGTAATGCAACTGCGGTGACTTGTGAATATTGGATATATCAATGCGGACAAATGTGTGGACAAATCTGTCGACCATTGCATTTTCTTCAAAGTTTTCTTTTTACCATTAAATAATGATCTTTCTAATAAATAAAAGATAAATTTCATAAATGAATAAACACCAATGAAGATAATCCAAAGCGTGAGGGTGGCTTTCGGATAAACACAGAAATTGTCTCCATTTTCTTTGGAAATTTTGGGATCATGGCCGTTGTGGGACCCAAACTCTCTCAGCCTGCTACTGCCACAGTGTGGGCCCAATTTAAAAGCCCACTCTTGTTTTTTTATAAATTTCTTAACCATCTCACGTGAAAACCACACAAATTAATACTTAATTAATTAAAATGAAAACTATAAATATTATTTATTTCAAAGTATCTGTCAATATTGTTGAATATTTTTCCAAATGGATTCTAATTTTCTTTTATCAGAAGTTGTCCATTAATGATGTTCCAAAAAACATGTTCGCTCTCGATGACGGAGAGGTACGAGTCAACAAGTTAGACTGCCTCTTATCCGAATTATATCATTTTAGGTATGGAAAGCTAGATTATTTGATTCTTTTTATTTAACCTTTTCAACATAAAAATATTTTTTTCTTATTAAAATTAATTTACTGTAATATTCATGTAAACATTCTTCAACACAAACTAAAGTTAAGAAAGTTTTTATAAATGGAAATAATATTTGTTCGAGTGTTCCATGCGCCGTCATTGTTACAGTACTCAATTGCATAATCATCTTAGTTAGCAATTTTAAATGCAGTAAAATTTATTGTCACTTTGGGTAGAAAGCTACGGAAAGAGAGAGAGATACAAATTAGGAGAAGTGACAAACAAATTTTGGATAGATTTAATATTTTAAAACGTCAAAAGCAAACAAAAAAGTAGAATTATAATAGACAAATAAAATAATCTTTGCAATTAAAATTTTTTAACAGAAAAAAAAAACAAATAAAAGAAAGGATGCAATGGAAAATTCAGAGGTAGAAAGTGTTTTAAAATATAAGAGTAGTCTAGAGCGTAAAAAAAATGGAATAGTGGCTCTCATTGTAAATTTCTCAATTAAAAAATTATTTAAGAAATAATAATAAAATTTTAAAAACAAAATAATTACTAAGAAAACTCAAGGGGAAAAAGGCAAAAAGGGGGGGTTAAATTAGAAATGGGGCCTTTAGATATAACAGAAGTGGGACCTGAATCTTTGATGCAATGAAAAACTCAGTAGAAGAGAGAGAGAGAGAGAGAGGCGTGCAAATATTTTGTTTCCATCTCTTTCTTGTTTTTCAACTCTCCCAACCGCCAAACTTAGCCGTACCTTTTGTTTTTTTTTTGTTTTCTTCCTTTTTTTATACGTCAAAGACTCAAATAGTTTATGTCTTCCTCCAGTCCACTCTTAAACTTATCCTCCGAGTTCAAAAAAAATAAAATAATTGAAGGTTTTTTTCTAAAAGATTTATTTTGAAGGTATTATGTATTTATTATATTTACAGTTGCTGGTAAGATTATTTATTGTAAGGTTGGATTTTGTCAAGTATTCTGAATACCTGTAGTTATGCAATACATTTTTTGGTGTAAATTATGCAATAGTTACGGCTGAAGCAATAGTCAACACTTCAACACGATCAATAATATAAATGTGGTTGATAAATAAATGTGGTAAGTGCAGTGAAAATATGGAACAGCTATATTAAACATAATTGAGATTGACAACAAAAAATATTACAGAGAGAAAGTTATGTATAAATATCCTTAAAACTTATGCGAATGAATTATATTAGATTACGGTTTTCTGTTTTTTCTTTCTAATTTCACTTTAAGTTTACTTAGATCTATTGGTATATTCTCTCAACGTAAATTTTATAACTGAGATATTAATATTGTCGGTCTAAGTCTAAGATATCGGCTGCATAAATTTTAGGGTTTTATATATATCTGAACAGTGCAGATATTTTTTAATAAGAGAAAAACAATAATATAAAAGAAATGTGTGGTCCTCTCTCGCTCCGGCTATTTAGTTTTGGTTTCAGAGAAAATACAACAAATAGCTATGGTCCCCTATTTTGGGAGAAATTAAATGTAAAACAATATTCAAACGATCGAATACTATCATCAGATTTATTAAATTCCACAGGTAAATATATAGTATATTTTAATGACATCTTATATAGATCTTACTCAAGATATAATATGAATGAATCGATGTAGTTGGCAGACATCCCCAAATTTTGCCTGTAAATTCAGAGTTTCTAGAATGTTTAAGTTCATCTCTATACAAAAAATATATAATTTCTTCCGGAAAACAAATGTGAAATTTACAGGTAAAATCGAAGTTATCGTGTTTTATAGTAGTTCTTAACCCTTGATTATCAACTCTCATAATTTTTTAATAGTCTTAGCTAGGGTAAATTCTTAATTATCTCGATTGGTGGTGCGGACGTATTTGTGTCATGCAGGAAGTACACCAACGGCTTTAACATGATTTGCATCATTTAATGCGCAGAATACATAATGTCTTAATATATTACGATATCAAAAACCTGTAAAAGGAATGGAGAAAATGTCAGAAATAGAGAAATAATAAAAAGCAAAAAGTAGGAACTTACCCTGGGTTTCATGAAGCTTCTCGCAAGACTTTCCAAAAATAACAAAATAGTTTTGCCATCTTCTGAACATTTTATATAAAAAAATATGCAGATTTATCATTTTAGAAAAAAAAATACACCCATCCACGAATTACATGGCAGAATCCTCTCGTGCCTTTCCTTTGTGCTGAAGAGATCATTATTTAATGTTATATATATTTCATGACGTGTAATGGGGATATACGCATGGTAAATAATATAAAGACACGTGACTGTAATTTACAAACCAACAAAAGAAGTTTTGTATCTAACAATGTTTTGAGTAATATAATTGTTTATAATATATGGGTGCAAATTTTTTGAGTGATTTAATTATTTTGCTGTGAAATTATTTAGTGTGGTTACAACTTATAAGTGGAAAATTAACTGAAAATAGATTTTGATCTTCGCTTTAAAGGCATACAATTTGTTTTCTAACTAAATTTTAATTTAACATATGAAAGATTTTTATTTAGAATTTTATCTAATTTTTAATGAATTTTTATGATATTTAATTTTCTGGATAAAATATATTATAATATGTATATTATTTACAGTTAATAGTTACAAAATAATTTTATATAAATGATATAATTATTTAATTTTGTACAAAATTTTAAAATAAGAAAAATATAATAAGTAAAAATGACTATTGATAAATATATTGAAAATTATTTTTGGTAATTAGAATCTAAATGATCATGTGTGATGAAGTGTATCAAATTTCTTATATTTTATTTTCTGAAAATTCAATAATATTTTTAATGAATTTGTAGTCTTGTTATAAATTTTTAAATAATATTTCTAATAAATCATATATATAGAATTAATATTGTTTTTTAAATATTCTTTAGTTTTAATAGTATAAATCTAAATTACTGGTAAAATATTTATTGAAAACTCAAGATAGTAAGCAGTTTGGCTTTGTTATGGATTTTTATAAATATATATAAGTGTTGTAAAAATATAGTAATTAATAAATGAACGCAATTGTTTTATGAGATTTATTTGTGTGTGTTATAAGAATAATACATCAATAAAGTAGTTATTCAAATATATAAAACTTTAAGTGATCTTTTAATTATTATTTGAATTATAATTATTTTTAATTACTTAGCTACTTATATTTATTCTTTTCAAAACCTTGACAAATGATTTATCAAATTTTTATTTAAATTAATTTATAAAGCTGAGGTGACAAAAAGGGATAAATGTTCTTCACTCTCTTAGGTTATCGTATACTACTTTGCTTTCTAAAATCTATTGTTTACTAAAAAAAAATTTTTGTCATCATATCCAAATTATAAACGTTCACTAGAAATAGGATACATAATAAAATAATAAGCTTAAACAAGTTTTGCTCCAGGATGCAGGTACAATGAAAATGACAGAACTGTCAAGGTCAATTGTAACAGACTAGGAGACTAATCAAATTAGATAGGCGATGGAATGCATGATGCTAGCAGTATTGAAAAACTAGCTAGGATTGTGAAGTTAGTGAATCAAATCTAATTGATATAAACTCTTGTTTTGAACCCACACTCTTCGTATAAGATTGGAAAAGATTCTTAAATAGAGTTAAAAAGCCTCTTAGTTAAAGGAGTAGAAAATGATAATGGCACCCAATCACTTAACTCTGACCATCGCGAAAATTAATAATAACGTTTATATAGAAAATTAATAAAAAAATTTAAAAACAATTATTTAATCAGTTTCTTCGTATGAGCTAGATTGAAACGGCGGTTGTTCTAATAGTTTTTATTTTATTTTATTAGTGTAATGCGCCACTAAAAAAAATATGATATACCTGTTTTTCTCTTTGAAATTTTAATTACGGGAAAAAAGCTAAGAGACGAAGTTTGCAAGCGACTAAACCAACGGCCTCTATTATTCATGGGAAGGGATATGCCGATTGATTATTTGTGACAAGCAATCTAGCTTGACTTAACTATAAGTTTCGAAAGAATTAGTAAATTGAAGTTTAAGTTTAATCGAAATTAATGGGGTCGAGCAGCAGACGTACATGCAAAAAGGTGCCTCTAAATCTACCCTGGAGAATAAGGTCAGTTTTGTCCTTCAGTCCTTTTTTTTTTTTAATTATGCAAAACTAAGTAGATAATTAGTTATTGATAACGACATATCTTGGGATCTTAGGTATGAAACAAATTCCATTAATGGTTTTACAATAATTTTCTTCACTAAAATTTATATTGCGGAGTTAGAGTTTATCGTAAGAGAAAAAAAAAGAGTTACAATTTGCAACATTTTAGCCTGCAAGCTAATATAACGAGTTATGATTTTTTTTTATGCTAACCAACAAATAGCTCGTATACAAACCTGTGGTCCATATTTATACGATATCATTAAAGAGAGTTATAACTATGTGGATCATTTATAATTAAGCAAAAGATATTAAAGTGTGAGGAGAGGAGTAAAATAAGAAAACACGAGTAGAGTCCAATGTAATAAATCTTATCACATCTTTGTTTATTTCTTCTTGCATTTAATTATATTGGGAGCCCAATCAATCTTTCTTTCGGCTTTCAGATTGTTATATATCTATATATTAAAATCACAAGACTTGACCTCAACATGAATTGGTAGAGAAATTCAGAACCTATAACATTCTCTCAAGTCTTATCTGGCAAATGTTATTGTTTTGAGAGGAACTTTTTTTTTTTTTTGTGCAAAGGAACTTATTTTATTTAGAGGAATATATCGTTGAACGGGATATTACTGGTACTATTATTTTTGTGAGGAAATTAAGAATGCATAGAAATGTGTAAGCACCAATGATAGTGTCCTGAAACCACGTGACAGATATCTCATGGTCATATAACTTACAAAATGATAAGATATTAAATATACGACACTTGGAAAAGTTCGACAAATAATATAGAAGATCGAACCACGTACGTAACCATTTGCACGTCCAATTGATTTTTGCTGGTAGACTTCCTAAATCGTTTATACATGGGTTGATTTTACTCAATAACAATGGTTCCATAGGATGGAGGTTAGAGAGAGATAGAGAGAGATAGAGAGAGTAATGATCATTTTAAGGGATATAACTAATTTAAAAGTTGTATTAGTTGCTATAAGTTTCAATTAATTTATATATATTCTCTCCGTCTTTTTATATCTTTTGTTTTAAGATTTTTTTGTGTGTCAAAATATATAACGTTCTCACTGATCAATGTAGTTGTTATTTTAAAAATGATTTCTTTTATCCTTCTATTATTATTATTAGTATTTGACTAAATAACTAGTACACACGATATATTATTAATATAATCAACACCAGTGTAAAGAAGACGAGGTTACAATGGATATTATACAAACTTTTTTAATTTATATGAAATTAGTAAAATAACAGGTATAAAAAAACGGAGGAAATATATTTTTTCACTGAACAATTTTTCACACTCACGAATGACATGAAAATTTACCCCATTCGGTAGACAAGAAAGAGACCTCTTACCCTTTCTGAAAAAATGGAAAAGAAAGAAACCTCTACTCTCAAGCATCTAGACAAAAAGTATTGGTTGCAACATTAATGTAATATAATTAAGTTATACGATATCAATGTAATATCAAATGAGTGATAGTCTAGTGGTTTTGAAACTTGAAAGCCAATATCAATTAAAATCATTAATTAGTTCAATTTTATTTGAGAAGGATAATTTACATCTTAGATGTAATATTTTTAATGGATGGATCCCAACACCAGAGAATATTATTGGAACTTTTGCAGTTTATTAAAATATATATATAATCTTCTATTTTTACTTTCAATTGAAAAACAATTTTGGATCCGTAACCTTACATAATAATTTAAACTTGTTAAAGCACCACATGTCGACAGTGTTTTTATATAATGCACATAGTTTTCTTAGATACTTTAGTGTTTATATTTAACCTTTGTTATAAAAAATCAAGTTAAATGGTTTTCTATATTTGCCAAAAAAATGTTTTGTATAAATTGGATGTTTTACCCTTATTTAATGACTAACGCGACAAAGGAAAAGACATTTCTAGGACGTAGTTCATAGTATAGTTTGATTTTGCTAACTATTGGGATAATAAAAGCTCCAATTTTAATCATGAATAACTATGGTAAATGCAGTGTTTAAAAAACACTGGTAAATGCAAATAATAATAATAATAATCCCCTATATATTATTTGAGGATCCTAAAAAATCAATAACCTTATCATCATGTGTTTATTACATGAATGTCATGACGATGTGTCATCATTATAGAGCTTCTTAAGTCTCAAATAAAAAAAATCATATTTTACTAGATTAATTATATATAATACCATTATATCTTTTATGAATTTATTCAAAACTATATTGTATAACTCAAACTATGATATGTTTTATGGACTTTAACTAAAATACATGTTATTTATTAATTCATAAATTACATAATATATATAGTTTTAATTATGTATCTGAACAATATAATAAAAA
>OVBI01002094.1:0-24281 GCA_900406495.1 Sisymbrium altissimum | reverse complement strand
TTCATATTTAATATATTATCTTAGTATATCTATATGTATATATATATATATTTATGTAATTATTAATTTATAATTTTCTTGGGATCATATATTTACATAGGGATTTTAAAAAAATTATTATCTTATTATTTTATCGAATTTTGTTAAATTTTACACTGTCCCGATTTGGGACCAGAGAAATTTATTAATTTATAGTGATTATTAATTTATCGAGTATTAATTTATAGAGGTTATACTGTATATATGACAAGTACCCACCAATAATAAAATGTATCGGTTTTCTGTAGGTGGAGTTATTTAAAGATGGGTTTTCTGTAAATTGGGTTTGGTCTGGATTATTTAACCCATTTTAATATCCTTATCCATAACCTTTGTTAACTCGTTTTACAGAATATTTTACTCTGCTTTTAACTATTTTGCCAAATTTTTCATCAATTTTGTAAAGGTCGAACATCTATATGTATTTTTTTTTTCTTTGTTGATCAATAACCTGTACATTTGAAAAAAAAAATCTAACAAAAAAAAATTGCTTAACTAATGATCTTTATTAATACATAGGTCCCAATTAAATAGGTATACCTTGGTAAGCAAGCCAAACACAAGAGTTTTAACAACTAGGAATGACAAATCAATCCAACAAACCAAACATTTATTGTGGGAAAGGTGCTAACGATAAACTTTACTTAGGTCAATTTTCCTTAGATGCTCGCATATCCACATGTGATTCTTTGTATCGTTTGGTGAGGTACGTTGAACATTTGATCGCTGGATATCTATACATTAAACACAATCATATAATGTCTTTAATACATTTTTATTGGTCGAAAGTCTGACGGTAACAAGGTGAAGAGGTTGAAGAAGTCTTACTTGGGAAGATTGTTTTTGGACTGGCATGTAGGAAGACATTCTAATAGACAGTCGTGACTTGGACTTACGAAGAATGGAATCTGCATTGGGAACAGATTAAATCCATTTAAATGTCATATAAGTTTCTGAATTTACTCTTGCACATGTTCAACAAAATTCTTGATTATTGAGAAATAATAGCAACAACATGATGGCAAAAAGTTCTTCCACCATAAACGCACGGAAAAGTGGTCTTTATAATAAAAAAAAAACTGTAAAAATAGACCTGAATGGGTATTACTAACGGATACTTACGGAATATCGGTCCAGACCAATCGCAAGCACTCTATGCAATGTGGATCTGTAAATAAAAAGTAAAAATGAATGAACGAAAAATGTCAGTTAAAAAGCTTTAAAGATCCAGCGAAAGAAGTATATGAAAAAAATTTGGTAAAAAGAATAAAATACTATATAAAAGAAACATAGTAGGGACTAGGGTAGAGTTGTTAACCAAAAAAAAAGAAGCAATATTAGGGAGAGTACATGCTTAAACGAAAGAAATTACTTAAAAATGCCGTTGCTCCAACGCTCCAGCACATCGCCAAGATTCCCGATATAAGCTCTGTACAAAAATGCAAACCATATAAAAAAAAACATTTTGTTATGGGAGCTAGTGAAAAATTTGAAATGGATCATGGACCAGATAAAAAACCAAAAATTCTCATTATACCCTTTAATTGGCGGTACATATTCCCACATCTGAGGCTTCAGATACTTATCCTTGCATATCTGAAGCAAACCAAATACAATGGATGGAACAAAAAATTAATAATCCTCATGGAGGAATTAATGAAAAATGACATTTTTTTTTGAATTCAATCTATATAATGTTTTTAAAAATATTTTTTGGAGACAAAAATGCAGACCATTTTGAAGTAAACATACGCCACGTTTGAAACAAATAGCATTTCAGACCACACATGATGTGTAATGCTATTTTATACTGTTCTATGCATAAAATAAATATATGTATCCTAATTAATTTAATTGTTATTTTAATTTTATATTATTATTTGTGTAAATCTTTAAATTCTACTAAAAACACAAAATTGGTTTTATATAACATGATTGAATGTTGAAAAACAAATTTGTAATTTTTTAAAAAGTGAATAGTATCATTAACTTATAAATAACATAAATTCTATATGAAAACACATAAGATATGATGGCATGCTATACTATTTATTGTAATTTTTACTAACTTAATTCTAAATAATAAATAATAAATAACTGCATTAGTTCTAATAATGAAATATGTGATTTTTAGCTTATGTCAAGCTTTAAAAATTAAAAACAAAATTAAAAATAAGATATATAAAAGTTTTGATATCGCATTCTGTTTATCATAGCAATAAATATTATAAAATGATATTACCTTTTATATAGAATAGAATAAAAAGTAAGTTCTAGATAGAACGATATTTTCTTATTCTATTATTACATATCAAAATTTTATAGAAAATATATGTTTGATTTTAAAATTTTAAACCTATTATATACAGAAAAAATCTATTTTTTTACAGGTAAATTATAAGTTTAAATCATTATTTTTCATGAATAAAAATAATTAAATAGAGTGAGGTGAATATATTTGTAATAAAGAAAAAATATATACAAAATTCAGCTATATATACTATAGGGGTAAGATAGCAATTAATATACATTACACAATATTATATCTACTTTTTACTATGGTTATTCCATTAATTATATATATATTTTTAATGTTATTCTGTATAGTTTCTCCATAAAAAATTGTATGACTAATTCAAACTGTGTAGTACCTGAAGCCCCATTACACCATCGGTTGCTAAGAGAGTCATCATTCCGTGATCAGTATGCGCTCCACATCCATATATTCCATTAGAGGGATCAGACATCCCTAATTAAACGGTAACAGACAGAAAAAATGAAGATTATTGGGAGTGTGACATACAAAGCGTGACTTATAAGAAAATACACCACCTTGATAGTGAAGCAACCGCATATAAGCGATAGGATTTCCCAATATCTCTGGAGTATCAAAGTAATCCGCATCCAAGTCTAGCGCCAATGCCAATATTCTTGCAATAGCCTTACAAACCCTCCTGATCACACGCGTAGGTATAGAGTATTTTTGTTTTTATAAAAAATTGTGTTAGGAGTTTCTTACCTCAAAAACAAAAAAGAATTGTAAGAGACCTAATCAAGTTTAAACAACACCGACTAACATATTCATCGTCAATTAATTTTACGATATTTCCGTAAGTTTAATTTGGTTGTATTAGAGCCAAAGAATTCTAGATCTTGCCTCAAAAGTGATTTTTATAATAGATGTAGGCCAGCACAAACTAGGTGAACAGGATTAGTATCTATATATTACAAATCTGAAGAAAAAAACAGCTACTTAAGTTTACCGAAAATAAATTAACATGAGCCTTACAATGATTCTAGGTGATATTTCTCCATAGTCGTTCGCCATCCGGGTAAAAGATCTACCAAAAATGTCAAAGTATATACTCAATGAAAAATAAAAAATCAATTAACAGAAGAGTTTACTAGGACACGGCAAAAACTAACCAGAGTCAGGCCAAATGTTGGGTCTATAGAATTGCTTTACCCCAGGGGAATCATCTTTAAGACCTTCGGTTCCCATGAAAAAACTCTCTTTGTTGTAATCCCCTAAAACCCATCAGGTTACGACAAGAATGAGATACCTCAACAACACTTTTTCTTATTAAGCAATTGAAAGCTAATCAGACTAACCATGGATTTGATTCTGCTCAAGGACAGGTGAATAGCCTCGGTGCGTTTCGTTTCTCAAGACTTTCATCTTATCCTCCAAAGGAAGATCAAAGAATTTCTTGCTCTGCTTGAAAGCTTCGACCGTCAACTCCTCACTAATACCATGATTTATGACATAGAAAAATCCACAATCCATACATGCCTAGAAAAATAATCAGCTATAGCGAGTCAATGTTTTGACATACTGTAATCTTTTTTTTTTTTGAGAAAAATAGAGACAGACCTGTTTAAGCGACACAGCTGATTGATGAAGATCATTGTTGGCGAGATCTAAGCATGTAAGAGATAACACTTTGATGGTCGAAGCTTCCTGCTGAGTTTTTTTCTCCATCTCCTCACTCTCTCTCTCTCTGTTGACGCTTTGAGGATAAGAAGGATATTACAATTTCCATGATGACACTGCCGTATTATATATATATTATGCGCAAACATTTTAAAATTTCAGCTAACATTTATTAATTACTACTATTCCATCTTTTAGAAGGGACACTTGGCTCACTCCATATTTTAAAATTCCAACTAACGTAGTTACTTACTAGTAATCCATGAATTAGATGACGGGACAAAAATCCCATTTTAGTGATGTGCCTTCAATAGTTTTGTATTTATTTATTTTCACTACAACATATCTTATAGAATTTTCAAACTGATAATTTCTTTTTACAAAAAAGTACTTGCGAGTACTTTTTGAATCTTGTAGATGCAACCATCGTTTACACACACCGTCAAGACGTCTTCATCTTCGTCACCTCTGAATTTGAATCCGTTTTTATGAAATGTTCTTAAAACAAATCAGATTGTTCTTCACTGTTGGAACTTAATTCTCTCATTTGGTCGTCTTAGTCCGTCTTTCGGACGATCTAATCGTCTTTCCAACGACCTAAATCCCTTTTAAATAAATTAAAAATGACTTGATCCATTTTCAAAGAGTACGTAGGCAGCATTTTTTAAAAGATTCAACTATAACAATAAAAACGCTATTTCATTTTCAGATCATCTTTCTGATGACTTAAATCGTCGACCTTCAATGTATATGATATTCTCTTAAACCTAAACTGATATTCTTACCATTTGAAGAATTTGGGTTCAACAGAGAAGAAACCCGAATACATGCAATATGCTGCGACACAAACGCTGGTCACGAGCTGGATTTATAGAGCCCTCCCCCACCCACAAATTGCTTGAAAAGAATCCTCTCTGTCTCTCGCTTGTGGCTGGAGTTTTTAAGTTGAAAGTGGTAACGATAGTTTTTATCGTTAATGCAAATAAATTGGAATAACTGACAATTTTAATTTCGGAAAATGAAATTCTCGTTCCTAATCTCTTAAAATGTTATTTTCTCGTTCCAAACACAAAAGCGGTTTTTTCCTGAGTTGGCTGAGCACAACAGAGTTTTGACACAAACCCAACGAGAAAACCAAAGCATTTCTCGTGGAAAAGGCGTTGACTATTAAATCACTTAAATCTATTTTTTGTAAATGCTCAAATCCGCGTGTGCTTCCTTGTAACGTTGGGTGAGATAAGTTGAGCATTTGATTGCTGGATATCTATTTATTTAACACACCGAAAAACATCTTTAAGATATTGTTACTGTTTGATGGTATAAATGTAACAAGGTATAGAGCTAAAGCTTTACTTGGGAAGGTTGTTTTCGGACTGGCAGGTAGGAAGACACTCCACTATACAGTCATGACTTGGTTCCACAAAGAATGGGATCTACGATGAGAAAACTTTAATTAAAAACGACTTCAATATAATATAAATTTTATGAATATGAATGTTCAAATAAAACTAGATTTTGGAGAAATTATAACAACGATCTAGCATATGGCTAAAACTTATTCCACAATAACCGCAGTCACACAAATCAACTGTAAACGTATATATATGTGAGTGTGCATTTGCAAGAGACTTACGGAATATCGTTCGTGACCACTCCCAATAACCCGATGCAACGTTGATCTATACGGTAAAAGAAAAAAAAAACATATAGATCAAATTTCATGAGTCAAAAATTTACTTGCAAATTATATTGCAGATTTTTATTAAGAGACATGTGTAAAGTCTTAAGAAAATTAAGCTCAAATAAGAAGAAATTACCTGAGTAAGCAATTACTCCAACGCTCCAGCAGATCACCAATATTAATAATGTAGGCTCTATGGACGAAAAAAAAACCACATTACTTTTACAAAACTAAACACTTATTTAATATAGCTACAAACATTATTTTCCCATAAAAGCTACTGTAGCATTAAAATGTAAACTACAATTTTGTTATAGGAGTCATTATACCCTTTAATCGAAGGTATAGATTCCCACTTTTGAGGCTCCAGGTCTTTATCCTTGCATATCTGCCATTGGATATCAGCAAGTTCTCACAACTAACCCGGTCACATCAGAAGTTATGTAATGACTAGCAAAATCTGTGCAATACCTGGAGTCCCGTTACACCATCGGTCGCTAAGAGAGTCATCATTCCGTAATCAGAATGTGCTCCAGATGCATATATTCCTTTAGAGGGATCAGAAATCCCTAAATGGTAAACATAAAAAGAAGGCAAGGGGATGAGTATAGCATTGACGGACAAAGCCTATGCAATTAAAATTTTAAAACTGCATCACCTTCATAGCGAAGCAAGCGCATTACTGCATTATGGTTTCCGAGTATATTTGGTGTATCAAAGTAATCCACATCCAAATCAAGTGCTAGCGCCATTATACTCGCAATAGCCTTACAAACCCTCCTGATCATGCATAAATGCTCATCATTAGTATATAGTTCGATTGATTTAATATGTCTACCTCAAATTTTTAACATGATAGTGGAGTTCAGAATTTTAAATCTTTCCTCAGATTTATTTTCAAGACCAAGCTTAAAGGTTAAATATATATATATATATCCCTTATATGTTTACAAGGAAAAATAAAGCAAAAATAAATGAAATAGCATGTTCACTAAATTAAATAGTTCAATGAGAGTTGAGGACCAAAAAAAAAAAGTTCAATGAGCAATTGAGGTGTCAAATGACGGTACATGAGTTGTTTTCGATTTCCGATTTTCCACCATGATTTCCCATTAATCATTGGGCATTAACAAAACCCGCCACCTGATTTTCTACTAATCTAAAGACATAGGTGTTATTCCATTAATCATTGGGCAAAAAGCAAAACTCCTACCTAATTTGCCTATTTACCAAACGAAAGAAAGACCAAAAGTTGAGACTTACAATGCTTCATTATAGTATTTCTCCATGGTCGCTCGCCAGCCAGGCAAAACATCTACCAAAAATATCAGAACTTATTCGAAGAAACAAACAATGAATTAGTAAACAATGATAGAAGGCAAAGTTTAACAAACTGGGGTCAGGCCAAATGTTGGGGCTATAGAACGGGTTATCCCAATGGGGATCATCTTTGGGACCTAATACTCCAATGGAAAAGCCCTCTTTGTAATCCCCTAAAATACACGAGGTTACAATAAGCGAGACACAACAACAATATTTTTGTTCTAAACAAGTGAAAGATGGTCACACTAACCCCGGACTTGATTTTCAGGATCTAAGAGTTGATCATGGACCGGTGCATAGCCTCGATACTTTTCGTTTCTTAATAGTTTCATCTTCTCCTCTAAGGGAAGAGCAAATAATTTTTTGCTCTGCTTAAAAACCTCATCTTGCAACTCCCCGCTTATACCATGATTTATGACATAGAAAAATCCACACTCTAAACATGCCTAAAACAAAGTTCAACCACAATGTATCATTGTTTTTGTCTAAAGTTATAATGATCACGTTGTAATCATAATCAATATTGAGCCAAAAAAAAAAATAATGAAGATAGACCTGCTTAAGTGAAACAGCTAATTGGTGAAGATCAGAGTTTGCGAGATCAATGCAAGTAAGAGATGAAGCTTGGATGATCGAAGCCTCTTCTGGAGTTTTATTCTCCATCTCTTTTCACTCTCTGTGTTGACTTTTTGATGTAAGAAGGAAAATGGCTTTTTTCCTGTGTATTAGGCACATGCACGTTTTATAATTTCAATTCGAAATTTGTTAATATATTAAATGATCACATAATAGTCTTTGTTTCTACGTTAATTTTTTTTTTCTCGAGAACTGAAGAGAAATTATCATTGGAAGAAAATCTTGTTGTTAGTTGGACACGTCATGTTTGTTGGCATCAAATGTATAGTTTAGCTATTGAGTCTTATTATATGTTTGAAATCTCATTGGCACTCTCAATAGATATATTAAGACAAAAACTTGCATTTAAAGTTTAGAAAATTTATTATAATTTGCAGTGATTCCAAGAATTGGGTTGCTTTGTATGCTTTCGCTGCAAACATGTGTTGAGTGACATGAGTATTTTCCTATTAATTTGGTTGTACTTGTACATCTTGGGTATCGATCGAGTCTTTTAATATCGCATTCTGTATACGTTTTACATCTAACATTATATATTTAGTAGAAACCATCATAAATGGGTCGTCCTGAGGGACATGTAACATATCAATGATTGTCTAATGTTATATTTAACTGTGCTCTGTTTCTCCATTTTGATTTGGTTATCTCTAAAGAACAAAACGAACCAGTTCTACTCTATCAAGGGTATAAATAGATACAGGCATAAGAGTATAAACTGATACTAACCCAACAGATACTGAGAAGTAACTATTGGCTTGACCCATCACAAATGGAAAAATAAAAATCCTAGTTGATGTAAAACCAAATAAGCCTTTCCAAAAAGTGAAGATGAATCAGGTTCTAGTACTATAGTAGATGTCTTATACTCTTGATTGCCTTCAAAATATAATTGTTATGATCAGCTTGGTCACAAAGCATCTCATTGTCTTGGTCGTCGTTTAGAACCAGGCATTGGCTTCAACAAAAATGCTATATGATGCGATATTACTCAGAAAATGTTGTCTATGTGCTCCTTCATCTGTTTCACCTGCAACTTTAGTTGTTAATTGTGTTTCACCAATTGCTGCCACCACAACTAATGTTGCCAAATCTGTGACACACGTTGTTGCTATTATGCTCATATTGCAATACATGTTCGTTTAATGATAATTTAGATTATGATCTCAAATCAGTATCTAAACGCGTTTCTAAAAAATAATCAAAGAAAATCAGAATTTTTGAATGAGTTCATTTGGTGCATCTAATCTAACTACACTAAACTCATCTAGAATTAATAAAAGTCTAAAATACCCTTATTGACCAATAGTATTATTTTAAAAATAATAAAAACAATTTTATTTTTTAAAAATCGTCAAATCTCGTTTTCCCGCCAAAAACCGTAAAATCTTTTATTCCCGCAGAAACCAAAAAATTTCATTCTCCACCAAAACTGTAAAATCGCATTTTCCCACCAAAATCGCAAAATCTTGTTTTTCCGCCAAAACCGTAAAATTTCGTTTTCCCGCCGAAACCGCAAAACCTCATTTTCCGTCAAAACCGTAAAATTTCCTTTTCTCGTTAAACCGGAAGATCTCGTTTTTCCGCCAAAACCGCAAAACCTCGCTTTCCCGCCAAAACCGTAAAATCTTGTTTTCCTGTCAAACTGTAAGATCTCGTTTTCCGCCAAGATCGTAAAATCCTGTTTTTCCCACCAAAACCGCAAAATCTTATTTTCCCGCTAAAACCGTAAAATCTCGTTTTTCCGCCAAAACCGTAAAATCTCGTTTCCCGTCAAAACCATAAAATTTTATTTTTTGCCAAAACCGTAAGATCTCGTTTTCCCGCCAAAACCGTAATATCTTATTTCCCGGTCAAAACCGTAAATTATCGTTTTCCCGCCAAAATCTTTAAATCTCGTTTTCCCGTCAAAATTTTAAATCTCGTTTTCCGTCAAAACCGTAAAATCTCGTTTTTCTGCCAGAATCGTAAAATCTCATTTCCCATAAAAAACTGTTAGTTCTCAATTTAAATTTAAATATTATATAATTATTTAGTTTTATTTTAAGTTTATATATATATATACATATATTTATAATAAATAAAAAAGTAAGGAGTTTTTGGTTATTTGAAATAAAACGCGTCTATATATAGATATAAAAATACAAAACGAACGTAATTGCATTTAGATACAAGTTGAGGATGCATATTCAAAATCATAAACGAACATTACTGTGTTTAGACGTTGCATCTCAAAATCTCATCCTGTTTACGAAACGAACAGGGCTTTGGTTGTTTGTTTTAGGTCTTTAAATAGGGAAATTGAAGCCGATGATTGCTATTACGTGCGAAATGTGAAAGTTGGGAATTGATTCTATTTCAAGAATACAAAATTTTATAACCTTCTAAAATAGTAATTGACGTATTAAAAAGACGAGTGTGATATAGTACAAAACTAAAATTAAAATAAAATTAAAATAAGACAAGATCAGCGAGTGTACACTGTAAAAAAAATCTAAGAAAGAAAAAGTAAAAGTTTAAGCATTATCAGGCCGTCAAATGGATATGGACCAATATGATGAGGTAAATCTTATTACCACAAGTCTGCGAATTATACATGTACGAGATAAAGATAGTTCTATTCTTGTCCGAACTTACTTTAAGGATTATGTAATCTTCGATAACAATCATCAATTTCAACAAAAATTTTTAAAGAGTTTTTTTTTCAATTTCAATAATTTAGCGGAGGACAAAAAGAATATATATGATGTGAGATAAAAGTAAATCTTATTATTTATTACCACACGAGTCAGCGAATTACTATTATACATGTACAAGAGAGAGAAAGTTCCATAGAATAAAATCGAGCCAGAAATTAAGGAAGCCCAAATTATTAATTATCGGAAACATTGAACCTTAAATCCAACCTGACCGACCCGACCTGATCCAATGAAAGCAGTTGTAAAAAAAGAAGAAATCAATGAGCAGTGAACCTAAAGAGCATAACATGTAAGTAGCTCTCTCCAGGATTTACAATCTGCGATGGGAAATTCTTGTGGTTCACGGAATCGGGAAACCCTTGCGTCTCCAGACACAACCCTGCATACTTCTCATAAACAGCGTTCCTTTTTCCGACAACACGAGTAATCATATTACTCGTGTAAAACTGCACACCTGGCTGGTTCGTCCACAGCTCCATCTTCCTCCCGGTGGCCTTTGCCGACACGATAGCGGTTTTCCTCAGATGCTTCCCGGCGTTTCCGTCGATGACGTAGTTGATGTCGTAGCCGCCAGCTAACTCGTGGATCCGGCTTCCAATCTTGCGGGGCTCAAGGAAGTCGTAAGGTGTTCCTTCGATGGAGGTGATTTTGCCGGTAGGGATAAGTTTTTCGTCGACGGGAGTAATTTTTTTGGCGAGAAGTTGGATTTTGTGAGAAAGGATGTCGCCGGAGTCGTGGCCGTCCAGGTTCCAGTATGTATGGAGGGCTAAGTTAATCGGTGTGGGTTTGTTGAGTGGCTTTGCTTCCATTTTCACGGCGAGTTTGTTTTCACCGATCAACATGTACGTCACTTTCACCGTCACATTCCCAGGGAAGCCTGTCAAATTTAATTTAGTTACATTTTAAATAAGACAACAACATGAAAGTCTGTGTCAATATATTCATTCTCTCTACTGATAAACTGTTCAGTTAAAACTCTTTAAAAAAAAAATTAAAAACCACCCAAAAATTAGGAAAATGTTGATAAATCTTCCAAATATAGGTTATATATAATGTACTTTGGTTGTTGTGAGTTAAAAAGAGTTAAAAATACCCCTATCAAATTGTTGGCAAAAAAAAAAAAATTATCCAATTTTTCCATTATGTATTTTATTATAATTCATACTCTCTCTAGTTTTATATAATTGTCGTTTTAAGGTTATGCACATAGATTAAGAAACTATAAATTTGTTAGTTTTTTAATATAAAAACATCATTAATTATAAACGTAAACATAATTCAACCAATAATAAATTAAGTTGTCTAATAAAAATAATTATAGAAAATAAAAAGATAATAAATTTTGCATTAAAAACTGAAAACGACCAGTAAAACAAAAAAAAGTTTCTAATAATTATTCGAAAAGGGAAGGGGTACATGATAATACGATCTATGTATATTTTAAAACTATGATTATATATCGTAATACCTTCTTCACCGTCAAAGCTATGGTATTTGAAAGTGATGTGGCTAGTGGGAACGTAGTTTTCAACTGACCAAATTACATCGCCGAATCCCTTTGTACCACCTGATTTAACATTATTGTAAAATCCCAGTAAAGAGATAGATGTAATAAATTGATCACGAAAAAGAGTTATGAAAAAGGGTACCATGAAGAGTGTTATGGCCTTCGTTGGCATCGGTCTTGTACAATTGACCATTCAACTCGAACTTAGCACCTCCGATTCTATTAGCCACTCTTCCCACGATAGCTCCAAAATAAGTTGTGTCATTCTATAAAACAAAATCCAAAACCAGAAACGAAAACTTTAAGTGTATTATTTCTTGGAACAAAATAATGACGCATATATAACGTCTAACATCACATGGGACTCACGACTTGTGAGATTATAATTTAAATTCAATAAAAAATTACAATCTTCTTTTTAAATAGCACTAGTAATTATCTTTTTAAGAAGTGGACACATTGACGATCTTAAAGTAGGTGTTTTTTGAGCAGAACATCGAGTTCTATCCCAAACCATAGGGTTTTTTGACCAAAGAGTGATTATATGAAAAATAACTACAAATTAGTAGCTAGAAGGCTAGAAGGAAGAGAAAAAGGTTAAAAAAATTACCTTGTAAGCATCAACAGTATCAAACCCAAGAACAACATCGTCTTGCTTTCCTGAATCACATTAGAAGAAAAAAAAAATCTAAATCAGAAAATGGGGAAGAGAAGAGAGATGAGAGGGAGAGAGAGAGAGAGATGGAGAGACCATGTCTGTCTGGGAGAAGAAGAGAGGTCATGACAGCACCATAGTTAGTGAAGGTAACAGACAATTTTCCTCTGGTGAGCTTATAGGTTTTGATCTGTTTACACACACTGTAATTAACAAAACATGACAACAACACCAAAACAGACAGACCCACAACGTGTAAGGACAGTATCTTGTTCGCCATTTTCTCCAGATCGATTAAAAATCAATGAGTGAGAGTAATGCGAGAGGAATGGAAAAGATAGAGAGAGATGGAAAGTTTGGATTTTCTCCTTGTACTGCGTGTATGTATTTGTAGTATCCTATTTATATTAGTGTAAATGAGAGAGATAAGATTATTATCCGAGACTTTTCAATCTTTTTGTTTGTAATTTCGATTTTTAGAAGATATTTTAGTTGACTTTTTATTTTGGGATTTATTTATTTTTAAACCAATTTCTCTTATATATAGGTTCTGATTGGTGATAAGTGTTATTTGGCTGTAAGATTTTTTAAAAATTGTTGTAAACTTTTTGGTTTTAAAATATTAGTTATGGTATTTAAAAAAATAAAGTCACAAATTGTTGGTTTTAAAAGCCAACCAAGATAATAAGAGAAAATATTAAAAGTAGGCTGTGAAAAAATTTAGAAAAATTAAAAAAAACTGTTAAAATTATAAAATATGATTGAAAAAAAATTTCTTTCAAAAAAACTTTAAGAAACTTTAAAAAAAAAAAACTAAAATCTAAAACGATCATGACCATAGTAATATATACTCATTCCGTTTTGTTTTACTTATGCATATAAATTAAAAAATATATATAATTTTTTACATTTTCAATACAAAAATATCATTTAATTATTTACCTAAACATAATTCAACCAATAGTAAAATGAAAATACAATACCATACCTTTGAAAATACTAAATGTCTTTTCATAAACATTTGTACTGTTACTTCATCACTGTTCTTGTATGATACACAATATTTTTGACGTCTTTCTTCCCTGTGGCAGGCATCAGATAAACCATTTTGTGTCAACATTACAGCAATATGTACATTCGGAATTGTCTCACGTATCATGGTCCAAGTTCCTTCATTCCCTGAAGCATAAGGTGGGCATATTACACACCTTACAGTTTATTTGGTCAAAATAGATATATATATTTCAATGATGGCCTGCTGAAATGTAAAAAGTAGGATTCTTTCTTTCAAGCAAACTTCTGTCACTACAGCCTATTGGTACTGGTTTAACATCATCGCTTATCTACTCTGAAACCAAAATGCATAGTGCAACCCTTAATTGCAATCTCAAGTGACGGTTCCTTCTTTATTTGGTTTCCTGGATAAGAATTACACACCCACTTTTTTTTTCGTTTGTTTTTCAGGTCAAGGATATGATGGATCTTGAGTCTGTGCATATGGCTTATCTAAGTGAAGCTCTGCGCATGTAAGTCTTGTTTTGCCACTGTAATTTGACTGGCCTGATCTGATGCTCTTAATTTGTAAATAAAATCATATAATGTAACTGCCCGTAATCTAACACTTGTAGATGTTTTCTACCTGATGAAAGCCGAGTCATATCAAACATCATAGAGAGCATCTTACAATGCGCACTGGACTTCCGGTCTTGTCTTGCCGGTGGCATTCAAAGTACAGGTCGAGTTCCAAACGATTCATGGACGAAAATGCTAGGCATAAACACATCTCAGGTAAAAGAAGAAGATATCAGCTTCTTTTATGTGCGGGCTTGTCCAGTTTTGTTGCGAGAGCTTGAGTTTATTTTTCACATTCAACAGGTGATAATGGTGAAGCATAAGTTTGAAAAAGAGTTGAAGGATCTGCATTTGCGTCACCTGAAATCACCAAAGCATCGGAGGTTTAATTTGGGCTCTCTCGCTTCTGGGACTGCCTCAAGTTCAACCTCTTTTATTTAGATATCCTTCATGATTCTAACATCTTTGCTCTTATTTATTAGATACCACTGTATGAGTATGATACTCGTGTTGTATGTGTATATATATTGTAAAATATGATTGATCTCCATATTTTGTGTTTTAAATTCAACACAGTTACAGGCAAATAGTTGACTTTCTCTATTATTAATGTTGTTCCTTTTTTCGAGTTACAATTGTAAAGTTTTTCCGTCAATCTGACTAAAAAGTGTATATAATACCTACTGGTACCGAACCAGTAATACGTCAATTCAACAGAAATTGAGGTGGAACCACAAATTTTAGTAGGGGTCATGATAAAAAAAAAAAAAAAAATTTATTTTAGAAAATCGATTGCATATTATTAGAAAAATAAAAAAATATTATCCAAAAAAAATTATATTAATTAATGCAACAAAATGAAATTGATATAAACTCTTATAATTAGTTTTTGTATGAGATGATTATTTCAATGAAACTGGTGATTGAGAAAAAAAGGAATAAAATCATTAATTAATAAAAATATACAAAACTAATGAGGCTATATTATTAATTTTTCTTTGTTATGATTTTTAATAGGCTAATAATTTTATTATCTTAAATATATTCATTTACACTTGAACTAAAATTTAATAAGGAAAAATATTTTTGGGTTGGTTTCATTTAAAATCTAATATATAATATTTGAAAGGTAGTTCTCAAACGTTGATACATCCAAATTTTTAAATCAATAAAAATTAGTATATTTCAACTATTAATTATACATATACATCATTATTGTATTTTCTATTATTATGATTTCTCATCATAATATATTTATAATCGTTTAAACAAATCATAACATACAAATACAAAATAAATATATATTTTTTCCATAGTGAATATGTGCTTAACTCTTTTAATTAAAATAAGATAAATATTAGAAAATAAATATTATAACTATTATATTATAATTATATTTTAGTTAACTAATGTACATAATTATATGTGATTAAGTGTTTAATATTAACCATGGTTTATAATTCTTAATTATATGTTATACTATAAATTATATTTAAATGACATTCTATCATTTTTATTAATTTTTAATAATATTTTTAGTAATATAACACACAACTACATGTTAATGCTATATAATGACTCTGAATTGATAGATTAGATGTGCTAAGGATAAAAAAGTCTATGCTTTTTTTATTTTATGCATGTTAAACCCTTCATTTTAGTTGATCCTTAGGAAATTGATAAAGATAAATATTTTTATTTTATAATCTTTTTTAACTCCATAGGTTAAAATATTTATCTTATAATCTTTTTTAACTCCATAGGTTAAATAGATTTAAATTTGGTGAATAATAGAACACGCCAAACCCAAAAAGACACAACAACAACAACAACAACAACAAAGGAGGACAATCAACACAACTAGAAAAAGAAAGGATAGTTGGAAGCGCATGGACCACAAACTTCTTCATTTAATCTTCTTTTTTCATATAACTGTTGAAATTTGCATGCGATTCTTCGTAACGTTGACTGAGATACGTCGAACATTTGATCGCTGGATATCTATTCATTAAACACATTCATAAAGATATTTATGGCACTATGAATGACCGAAAGTCTGAATATAACGAGGTATAATGGTCAAATCCTTACTTGGGAAGGTTGTTTTCGGACTGGCACGTAGGAAGACATTCTATTATACAGTCATGGCTGGGCTCCACGAAAAATGGAATCTACAAGGGTAAAAATTATATGTAATATAATTCTTAATAATTTATTTGCTTAACTCAGTTGGTAAGAAGTTCAACTTACTGAATATCGATTCTGACCATTCAAAAGAACCCGGTGCAATGTGGATCTTTATGGTAAAAAAAAAAAGCTTGTGAGACAAATGTTAAGTAGAAAACTTTACATGCAAAATAAAAAGAATATGATATAAAGAGAAACTTAGGTGTATCAAATATGTACAAAGAAAAAAAAATTACTTGAAAAGGCCATTACTCCAACGCTCCATCATATCACCAAGATTCACAACAATTGCTCTATTGACATAAAAATAATCATATAAGTCAAGCAACCAAAACTGTAAATTAGGAACCATATAATCTCAACACTGAAGATATTTCAGTTTACAAGGGAGGATCGGTTGGTATATCTGAAAACAAAAATTATCATGGTGTACCCTTCAATCGACGGTACATATTCCCATTTCTGAGGCTTAACGTTCCTATCTTTGCATATCTGTAATTTTATACTATTGTGTCAAAAGTACAAGTATACAACAAAAAATATTAACATGTGATTTCTAAATGTTTTGCTCACCTGGAGTCCCATTACACCATCAGTTGCTAATAAAGTCATCATTCCATAATCAGAATGTGCTCCAGTTCCATATATTCCTTTTGAGGGATCAGATTTTCCTAAGAAGTAAATATAGCATTGAGGTTGGCATAATATCTATTACAGTGCTTATTAGACAGCTTTTTAGTGTTTTTTTTTTCTAAATATATTACCTTCATAGTGAAGCAAGCGCAAAGTTGAAATAGGCTTTCCAAGCATCTGAGGGCTATCAAAGTAATCTACATCCAAGTTGAGCGCCAATGCCAACAATTTGGCAATTGCCTTACAAACCCTCCTGATACATAAGAAGATGAAAATTCAACTAAACCTATGGAACCAAAGTTTTGAATCTTGGCCAAATAGTTATCAGATGTTAACTCTATAAATGGAATGATCAAACGCAACACTAAGGATTCACAAATGTGGATAAAATAAATAAACAGCGAGGAAAACCACAACTGAGACTTACAATGCTTCTTGATGATATTTCTCCATTGTTTCTCGCCACCCAGGCAAAACATCTGCAGAAAAATAACATATAAGTTTCTTTCACAGAAATAACATTAACTGTTGTATGCATTGCATTAAAGTTTTTCTAAAGATAAGAATATATGATCTTATAGAACAGAGCAACTAAGTCTATTTTTGTTCCGCTATGCCAACTTCAAATTATAATAAACGGAGAATTAAGAACTAACCAGGATCAGGCCAAGGGTTGGGGCCATAGAATGGCTGATCCCACTGAGGATCATCTCTGGGAACTTCAGTGCCAATGTAATAGCCTTCTTTATGATCCCCTAAAACAAAAACAAAAAGATATATGATTTGAACTGAGAGCAATCAACCAAACTTTTTGAAGTTAAAAAAAAAACTGGTAACACAAACCATGGACTTGATTCTCAGGATCAGGGATTTGATCATAAAACGGTGTATAGCCACGGTGCTTTTCGTTTTTCAATACTTTCATCTTTTCCTCTAAAGGAAGAGCAAAAAACTTCTTGCTCTGCTCGAAAGCCTTGTCCATGACTTCTTTGCTTATTCCGTGGTTTATGACATAGAAAAATCCACAATCTAGACATGCCTGAAACAAGAAACTCCCCTAAGAAAATCTTTTTTTTTTTTTGTTGACAAAATTGGAAAACTAAATGGTGCGGACCTGCTTGAGTGAAAGAGCTGATTGATGAAGATCAGAGCTTGCGAGATCAATGCAAGTAAGCAAAGATTTTTGGATTATCGAATCCTCCTCGTTTGTTTTAGTCTCCATTTCTCTAGATTCTTTGTTTGACTTATCGAGTAAAATGGCTCTTTTCTTTGCTTCACTCCCGTGTCGTCCTCGTCCCATATCATATATATAACGGGTATTTGACAAGGCAGTTGTAAGGGATGGGTACGATCTAACCATGAATAATAAATAATAATAATTGTGTGGGTAGCTATATAACATGAATCATGCACATACACACAAATTTAGCATAATTAAATAGGTATGTTTTCATGAATAATGAAAAGATGACTCATATCCCACTAGTTTAAATAAAAAATCAAGATTTTGTTGAGATTGTCTCCTTTCTAGATCTCGTCTGATCTTTCTCTGCTAACTCTAAAATTTATGTCTTCTACAGCCATTATTTACATAGTTTCTTATTCAACCATTTCATTGCAGCATATAGGATTCTCATATTGATACTTTTTCCTTACAAAAAAGGTGCTTCAAATTTAACATGACTATAATATATTGTAACAGCAAAATTATCTAGTGCATTACTTTGTACCAGAATCAAATAACTACAATTCACAGCACAACATTCACAATTATAAGAGAAAAAAAATTGTGAATGGACCACAACTGATGTAAATTGATGATTCTAAATCATAAAGCGTAATAAATTGGGAATGGACCATAACTCTTTACGATTTTCAACGTGTTTCACCTCTACACCTGAAGCTGTTCAGGATGATAGAGAAAGGCGAAAGACTGTTTCATTTTTTGTTTACAGAACCCTGTTTTTATAATTGGTATTTGTTTACTTATATTATTAGTCCTTCCTCAAGCTACTGTGGCATTGGAGTGGATAGCGGGAGACAGAGACTTGTATGTAATAATTCACGATTAATAATCGAACCATTGATATATATATATTACGCTTTTCAAATAGCGTATAGTTAGTTTATCATATTTTTATAAAAATGATATTATTGAATTATTGAAATCTTATCTTTATGGTTTATATTATAATAATAATAATAATGTGCATTCTCTATCTTTTTGTATCTTTTTGTTTTAAATCTTTATCAGATCTTAGTTCCGGCATGTCTGGTTTTCTTTCCGGCTTCATCCGGCTTTTTTGTTCTATGTAATCGGATGATGTCTCCGACATTCGGATTTTTTTCCGATTATGTTCGGTTTATTTAGTTAATTTCCCCATCTCTCTTTTTTATATAATGACACTTCTAATCTCTGAAATAATTCTGGCTATTTTGAGGGATTTTGCCTTTTCTGTTGGATTACTCAGTTCTTTATGATGGAATCTTAACAATCTCTTTTGAGCCTTAGCTAGGCTTTCGCAAAGTTTCTTTTCAAATAAAGATTTGAGTTCTCCATGTAAACTCTTTTGATTTTGGTGCAGATTCAGTATTGCCTGAGTTATCTCTATAGGGTAATGTTTCGGCTAAACTCTATTACTAAATCATTCAGAGCTTTTTCTTGATCTTTATCTTCAGCGTTTAGTTAAAGACATCTCTCATTATTGGCGGAAATCTCTAGAGGACGAGACATGCAATTGGTATCAACGGAGAAAAACTGGAATTTCAGTTTCCAACCCTGCAGAGCTCTTGTTCGGTGTGGATTTTGGCAATGCTGCTATTCTATGCCCATTGCATGACATGTCGAATGACACATTCAAACACGTGTTATCCATTAATCATTTTTATTTGTAGTGTTTTATGTTTGATTAGGGCTTTTGTAATGGGTTATGGCTCTTATATACCATTTGTAATTTACTTTGGTGTATGAAGCTTTATAATATGGATGACAAAAATAAAAAAATTTGTATTTACATATTATAATATATTTAATTCCTAAAATTTGAATATCACCAAGAAATTAATATTTTAGATAAAATATAATATTTAGAATATAATGGTATAAAAAATCAAAAATTAAATTGATCATCAATAATCAATAATTTTTATCTTGCTTTTCAAGATTTTTTTTTTAAGTTTACTATTCTCTCAATATTGTTTTGGAATAGGTTTCTGAGGAAGAGTTAGAGTTCAACTGTTGAGAGAAATGAAGAATTGAGTCAGAACGGATAGCGAGATAATTCTTTTGGGGTACTTTACCAGCCTTCTTCTAAAAAAACATATTGAACAATGAGTATACATCTAAAAGTGATTTGGACGGATAATAAATTTCTATATAAATATCCTCTGATACTTTGAGGGTTTTAATAGGAGTTGTTAGATTTATAAAGAGTTATTTGATTTTAAAAGTTGAAAAATTTGTTAAGTTATGATTTTAAAAATCTTAGGAATATATACAATATTCTCAAAATCTTATTTAATAACTTAAATTGTTTACAATCCAACTCTTAATAACACTAGATTTAATAAAAATTTAAAATCTTTAAAAACCTCCCCTTTGTCGTTTCTTCTACGACATTTCTACCAGGTCCGATCCACCACGCCGTACCTTATGTTAACCTGGTTCCAACTTCCAACCACAAACCTCGCCCCAAACTTCCGTCATCACTACCCACCACCACCACAGCCCATCTATGCCATTTGGGTCTGAGTCACCCTTTTTGTTTGGACCTGGACTTTGAGACTCAATCAGACAACCCGTATACCTTTTATTTTTGGGTTTAGGCCACAATTCATCTTTTTGATTCTTTTTTCGTATTCAGGCATCAAGGCTTCTACTCACAGTTTTGGTTCTGGAGTTTCTCAACCGCTCTTTCTGGCCAACAGTTTCCGACAAGGTTTTCCGATAGACTGAAACCTTGTTTTCCTCCTATTGATCTGATTAGAAAAGTCTCGCTTCTTAAGAAACATACCATTTATGTCATCACACCATGCTTCCTCCTTTTAACGCGAGGCTGCCCAATTATTTTATTGTTTTGCTATTTTGCATACCAGTTATGTATGAACCAAAAGATGCAAACGGATTCGTCTTGATGACTTTCTAGGATAAAAGTTGGCTTTCAACGTCACAACATAAAATGATTAGGTTTTAACTTTTTGATTTTAATAAAAAATATCTTTTTACGCATTTGAGATGGTTTTCGCTGTCAATCTCTTCAAATAATTTATTTACTTTAACTTCTATTATATTTAAGTTTTATTGTTGTTAGAGAGGACAAAAAAATTTCTCTCTTAATTGTACCCTTCAAGTTTAAGCTAATGAAATAAAGTTTGTCCAAGAAAAAAAAATAACACCCTCTTAATTTTAATTAAATTTTACAATTTAAATTTCTTTTCATATTCCAAATTTAAAAATTATTTTATTTTTCACGTCCAAAATGCTTTGCCTTTGAACCAGAANTTAAAAAAAAAAAAAAAAAAAAAAAGAGCGGGGCAGGATCCGAAAGAATCTCTCGCCTATCTATGGAGTTTCAGAACAGTAAATGGTTTGATTCACCGCGGTTAATACTTGATGAACAATTATACAATTGAACATCGATGCTAATGAAGCGAAGGAAAAAAAAAAAAGAAGATAAAACAATTCACTAGTTTCATCTTAACCTTTTATCAAAATATAAAGCTCAATTCAGTTATTGCCGTAACTTCTTCTTTTTCTCTCTATCAAAATTTACATCCAAGATCCTAGTCTTGCAGGTGACATCCTCGCTTCTCTCGCAAATAGATTCCTGAATCGAGGCATGCACACAGTTCAGTCTCACAGTCTTGTAGCATGATAACTTGGTTATTAGTTGGCTCCATTCCGAGCTCATACCTTAGTGGACAAAGAGCAGATACCTAGCAAGTGAGTTTAGATAATTCGTTGCTTCAATTAGCAGTTATACAGAAAAAGAAAAAAACCGATGCTGACAAGAATTTTCCCTCAAGAACCGTTAATCTTCATAAAATTGAGGCAAAACAATGCTCATCTTCAACAGGTGATCCTAGCCTAGGTTCAACTTAGACAAGTCTGAGCTACTACGAAACGAAGAGACGTTTTGGTTTCAATCTAACGTTAGAGGTCCAATCAAACTCGTTCAGCGGGAAACTCCAACTAATTTCGAATCCAGGGAATGATGATGAGGCTTTACTTGAATCACAAGAATCGACAATTCAGCGAAAGAGTTAACCCTAGTTGTTGGCATATTTCTACACTGCTTGGTTGCATTACCTGGAATGGTTGCAGGAGGATGATGGAGATTTACTTCCTGATACTTGTTACCAGAGAAAAGCTCATCTACTTCACTCATCTCCTGGAACAAGGATGTTGCCAAGACTGAATATTGTTGTTGGATGAGGCAGAGCAAAAAAGGATCTATGGTGGTCAAATGTTTATTTAATTGTTTTCGTCAACTGTCTTTCTCCCCGATCTCTAGTTATTCTTTATGGTTTAAGATAATTGTAATATAAGCTCAATCTTTTACACAATTTACTTTCAATGAAGGGGTTTGAGTTCATACAAAATATTTAAAATTTTCAAGCGGTTGTATCATATCCAACACTTAACTTTACCGTTTTTGTCCTTTCTCAAATTACAGAATTATCACATTCAAATTGAAGCATCAAAAAGCACTTTCTTAGTCATCTGTGATAATAGCATATCTTTTGAACTTTTGATTACATGACTCTGTCTCTAAGGATGCGAGTTTCTTTCTCATAAATATTACATGCAGTGAGATTTATTTCATACATACATTGGCTAGTTTTTGTAGTAAACATACTTTAAAGGGCTTGAAACGATGACAATTAATAGAATCATTAATAAAGGAAACAAGTTCGGTTTCTAAGTAACGGGTTTCAGCGACCAACAAATATGACTGTCACAGTGTCTAACGTATAATTACCTGATGGGGCAGTGGTTGCCAATGTTCTTGGCACATCATTACCAAATTCTTCCGAATCAAATGAATACTTAGGAGCACTTGCACTTCCTTCCAGATACTGAACTACTTCCCTCATTCTAGGCCTGTCGTCTGGGTTATCTTGTGAGCAGATCATCCCTAGATTCAAAAGCATCATGGCTTCTTCGTCTTCGAAGTTGCCTACAAGTCCACTATCAATGGCATCCTCCATTAAACAACCTCTACGGCCACAGTTGGCAACCCACTGAACCAACTTAGCCTGATCGATTGGTCTCCTTGGATCGATGGGTCTTCGACCACATATGACCTCGAGAACAAATGCTCCGAAAGCAAAAACGTCTGTCATTGTTGTGGCCACTCCCTGTCCGGTTAATTCCGGAGCCATGTAACCTATTGTCCCTGCGGCACGTGTGCTTTCCAGAGCCATGCCACGATCATGGACTCTCGCCAGACCAAAATCTCCTAGTTTCCCATTCAAATCGGCATCTAATAGAACATTACTTGCTTTGACGTCTCTGTGCAGTACCACTTTATCCCAACCTTCATGCAGGTAATGAAGAGCAGATGCTACACCCTTCACTATATGGACTCTCTGAGGCCAACTCAGGCGTGACAAGTAACCGGAAACGCTCCCGTATACCATATATTCATAGACCAAAAGAAACTCGCCTCTTAGTCTACAGTAACCTAGCAACTGAACCACGTTCCTGTGTCCCAGTCTACCCATTGTAGCTATTTCGGATATGTACTCTCTCAAACCCTGTCGCGAGTCATGGGAGATCCTTTTCACGGCTATTTGGGTACCATCTGGTAAATCTCCTCTGTAAACCTTTCCGAAACCTCCTACTCCAAGTACCTGATTCTCCTCGAAACCTCCAGTTGCTCTGTAGAGGGTCTTGAAGGTAAATCTGTGAGGACTGTACTCCTGTTCCCACTGTTCCAACTCCTCTACATACATCTTTTTGAAGTAGAGATGCATGATCCCACTTGGTATCATCACGATTAATATAGCTGAGACTAGAGAGATTGTAATCACTTGGCCTTTAGAGAGTACAGGTGGAGGCTTATGAGGCTGTGGTCGAGGGAGATCCAAAACCTTAAACACGTCAAGCCTTTGTGCTTTTTTTCCACCTACTGCTAATGCCCACCCAAGGACGTATTGATAACTCTTGATTGTGCCCGTGGAACCAGAGAAGCCGAAATACATCTGCTCCTTGAAGACTTTTGAAAGCTCTATGGGTACTGAGAGAAGGGGCAAGCTTGGCTTTGGGATTCCAAATGGAGCAAGAGTTACATTGAGTAATCTCTGTTCTCCATCGTACTCTATCCAAGTATGAATTCTTTGTTTGCTTCCGAGCACCAGGTTTCTTGTAACATCCCGATTTCTGGTATATGAAAACTTATGTAGAGAGGTTAAAA